>JAQZBX010023606.1:0-30703 GCA_029593785.1 Cabassous unicinctus
AAATATTTTCTCCCAACCTGTGGCTTGTCTTTTCATTCTCTTTACAGTGTGCTTCATGGAACAGAAGTTTCAAATTTTAATGAAGTCCAACTTATCAATTTTTTTCTTTCATGGATCATGCTTTGGTGTTGAATCTAAAAGTCATCATCAAACCCAAGAGCTTTTCCTGATTTTCTCCTATGTTATCTTCCAGAAGTTTTATAGTTTTGCATTTTCCGTTTAAGGCTATAATCCATTTTTAGTTCAGTTGTGTAAGATGTAATGTCTGTGTCTAGATTTACCTTTTTGCACATGGATGTTGTTGTTCCAGCACCATTTGTTAAAAGACTATCTTTCTCCATTGAATTGCCTTTCCTTCCTTGTCAATGATCATTGGACCATACTTATATGGGTCTATTTCTGGACCCTTTATTCTGCTCCATTAATCTATTTGTCTATCTTTTGAGAATAACACACTATCTTAATCACTGTAGTTTTATAGAAACTATTGAAGTCGGGTAGTATCCGTACAAATTTCCTGCCTTTTTATATAAAGTATAGAACAAGTTTGTCAATAACCACAAAATAAGATGCTGGGATTTTGATTGGGATTGCGTTTAATCTATAGATTAATTTGGAAGAATTGACATCTTAATAACATTGAGTCTTCTTATCCATGAAAATGGAATATCTCTCCACTTAGTTATTCTTTGACTTTTTAAATCAATTTTGCTGTTGTCCTCATATGGACCTTTTCCATATTTTGTAAAATATATGTCTAAGTATTCAACTTTTGGTGCTAATATAAATAGTGATATGTTTTTTATTTCCAATTCAAATTGTTCATTGCTGAAATATAGGAAAGCAATTAATTTGTATATTAACAATGTATCCCACAACCTTGCTATAATTGATTATTAGTTACCAAAAAACTTTTTATTCTTTGGAATTTTCTATGTGGACAATCATATCTTCTGCAGACAAGGTCAGTTTTATTTCTTCCTTCCCAATCTGTATACCTTATATTTCTTTTTCTTATTGTATTAGCAAGGACTTCAAGTACAATGTCAAATAGGACTTTGACAAGGGACATGTTTGTCTTATTCCCAATCTTATGAGAAATGTGTTTAGTTTCTTGTTATTATGTATGCTGTTCATTGTACCCTTTTCCAATATATTCTTTATGAAGTTGAGGAAGTTCCCCTCTATTACTAGTTCACTGAGAGTTTTTAACATGAATGAGTGTTGTTTATTTTTAATTAGTTTTTTGTCCTTTTATTAGAGAATTGGAAAAGATATTTATTCTAAAACCAGTCTTTTGTCAAATATGTATTTTACAAACAATTTCTCCCAGTCTCTGGTTTCTCTATTTATTTCTTAATGGTGTAGTTTGATAACCAGAATTTTAAAAATTTGACAGAATCTAATTTATCTTTTTAAAAAATTGGTTATTGCTTTCTCTGCTCTTTCTAAGAAAACATTGCTGTGCCTTTCAGCTCCTATCTTCCATCATTTATCTTCAAATTCATATGGCTTCACACAGTTCCTAAAAGGACTTGGTGACCTGGTTCACAGTCTACTACTTCATTTCAACATCTGCTGTTATCATGGGAAACACCAATATCCATTAGCAACCTATTTCCATGGATGCAATGCAGAAAATTCCATGACCTGGAACCAATCATCTTATGAGACTTTTGAGATGCAATTCTACATGTCTTGAATTACTTTTCAAATATTTTTGAATAGCAAACAGACTTGGAAGCTAGAGATATTCTATCCTTCTGGGTGGAAGGACTGATTTATTTCCTAATGAGTATAAAAAATAAGGAACATCTCCTTCCCTAGACACATTTCATTATAGTAAAGTTTACTTCCTCTACCCAGAGGTGATTTGCCTTCATTCCAGGGTAATAAGATAAGGATACCCTTGGAACAAAGATTGGGCAGGGTTTCTAGAAGGCCCTTTATAAAATTTGGTCTTTCTTATACTCAGTGTTCCTTAGTTGTCATACAGATCCAAGGTCTGCTCATCCTCTCTCAGTTTCCATTCAGCACCACCTCCAACTAAGGAACCAATGTGAACATGAAGTTCATGATGCCAGCTGTGCCATGAGTAATGATCTCTTTAAATTCATTTAGACAACAAAGTTTATTGCTTCCTTACTGCTTGAATTTATGGTAGTGTGACAAGCTCACCTAGCAGCTACATTGCTGCTTAAGTATTGCTTGACTGTCTGACTTAACATAAATCATCTCACCCGCTTTTCCCAACATGCTGTCCTAATAGGTTCTTTCCTCTTTTATATCACTCACACCAGTTTTTTTTATCCTCATCCAAATCTATCATTCTTACTAAACTACACACAATTCCATTGTATCAGTCACCCCTGCCTTCTCTTTCCTTCCTTTCCTTTACAACATGATGTGATCTCTTGCTAGTATCTTAAAACCCCTTGAATACCTTGTTCATCTGCTGCATCCACCCTATAAACTTCCTGCCCGGTTCCACAAGCTGATGACTCCATTCTTACACTTAGACTTTTGAGTACTGCTAGTAAAAAATGGTAAGGGAGTATTGCTATCTTTAAATATTTAAAGAATATGACTTTGATGAAAGGATAATTACCTAAAATTCTACTAAAAATTCTGTGCTTTGCTTATTTGAGCCTCAAACTATCCCAGTGAGAGAAATAATTGAGGACCACATTGCATGGCCGCCATAGATTTCACCAGCAAATTCAAACCCCAAGGCTCTTTACGATCTGACCACTGCCCATTCGAGATAACATAAAGAAGTAGTTAATTGCTTGGTCTCTGGGCTTGGCTTAAAATTCTTATTCAGCTATTTACCTGTTTAGGGATTTATGGAAAGTTGCTTAACATCTAAAGGCCTCATATATATATATATGAGTTTCTCCATATGTAAAATGGAGATAGTATAATACCTACTTAACAGTGCAATTATAATAAGTAAATAAGATAATATAACTGTGGTGGATTGAATTATGTATCCCAGTTTAGATATGTTCTTGGTCTTGATCCACATTCCTGTGGGTATGGATCTATTGTAAATTAAATTACCTAGAAGATGTTATATTTGTTAAAGTATGTCACAACTGAATGAAGTGAGTCTTAATCCAGATCCCTGGAGTCCTTTATAAGCTGAAAAAATTTAGATAAAGAGAGATCCACAGGAAAAAGCCAGAAGCCAGACGTCTGTGGGAGGCCAAAAGAGAAAGGAGAGGGCATTTCCATGTGATGGGAAAGCCAATGAACTGAAGGATGGCCAGCCAACCATATGATACCTAACCTAGGGAGGGAGCAACCTTCTAGACTCTGAAACTGTAAGACAAAAAATTCTTAAGCCAACCCATTTTATGGTATTTGTCATAGCATCCCGGCAAACAGAGACAAGTAAAAAAATCTTAGAGGAGTTTCTGGCATGCAATAACTCTTCAATAATATTAGCTATTATTATAAATTCTGAAATAAAAATTGTACTCAATTACCAATGTCTGCCAAGGGAACTGAGAGGGTAAAATTATTATTTCTTATATCCACTCTAGAATAACGCAGGAAGCAGAGAGGCTGGCTAATACAATATCACTGTAATGTGGTATAGAATGTATATTTAAATTTACAAATTATAAAATATTTATATGCAAAATATAAAATATTTTGGAGAGGACAATAAGTGGGTCATAAATATATGTGATTTTTATGTAATAATAAAATAATGGCAATTTGGTGGACCCTTAAAAGTAATTCCACAACTTTACTATAAAATACTCTTTGTAAGAAATTAATGAGAGTTCAGAAAAGAAAAGGTGCTGTGAAGATCAAGAATCCAGACTTTCCTATTTTGGGACACTTAGTTTGAGGATTCTGAATATAAAATAAGATCTGAGTGGATCCTAGGAGTAAGAAGGTTGGAGAAAGTATGATGAAAGATGATGTAATAATATATGAGATTAGTGAAAACTCTGGGAAAATAGTACAGGCAAAGTGATCCCTGAAAGGTTTTTTTTATCAGTTCAAAGAGATGGTTCATTCAAATGAATCTTTGGAGCAGTCCAGTGGCTGCTTCTTTGAAATCACAGGTGCAAGTTGTACTAAAATATGCTACAGTCTAGGCAGTATAGAAGTCAAGGAGAAAGAAAAATTTATCATTGATTAGTTATTCTTGCCAGGAAGATGTAGTTGGAATATAAAGTTTGTAATTTAAATATGAGGGAGTCAAATAAAAGAAACCAAAAATAGGTTTGGTGAAAGTTTAGGCTACTATGAACTAAGACCATATATATTTAGCCCCTCATATCAAAGGTTGCATTTAAGCTTCATTCTTTCAAATTTGGGGGCTGTAGTTTAGTGTTTTATGTAATAGAAAATATGCTGAAATTAAACACAAAAACATTTAATCAATTCTCCACTCAGTCCTCCTTCTCCAGTGTTACTACAACCACATCCTCCATTAGGAGACTTGCTAGTTAGTCAGAAAGAGACTTTCCCACCGTCATCAAACCTGTGTTCAAATCCTGTCTCTAACCCTTTAAATAATGTCATCTTTGTCATATAATCATGATCTCTGAGAGCCTCTGTGTCTTTATTCGTATATTGGGGATAATGATCCATTTCGCATAGGTCTGCCATAATGGAAGGTCTTGGCACAGGATGGAGCTCAATAGATTTATAGAGATAGGTATTAAGAATTGAGCCATTTTTGTGCACTGCAAAGAGAAGGATTTTAGAGTTAATTAACCCTGGTATTGATCCTTAATGTCTCTATAGCAAATTAATAAACTATTCTGAACTTTAGCTCCCTAAATGTAAAAATGGAGATATCCATACTTACATTGAGAAAGTATTGTGGGAATTAAACAGGATAATGTGCATAAACTGCTTAACAGAGCTCTTGACATAGAGTGGACTCTCAATAGACGGTAACTATTCTTGCTATTAAATTATCTAGTAGAAACTCTTATAAGAGCTTGTTCAAGCATGGTTTTGAAAGTGAATTTGAATAAATATTTAAGCATTTAGCTTCTGTTTTTAAAAATTATAAGTGTGCCTGTAATTTTATATACCAAAGTATGAAAATTCCAGTTGTGTTAGCTGGGATACATTTTTTTTTTTCCTGCTAAGGAAAAGTGCAGAGTGATTTGTCATTGTGTTCCTAGGATGGGACCTCCAGCAGCTTGGAGACAGGATAAACAAGTCTATGGTATTCTGGGCTGGAGATCATTTGAGAACTAATAATAAAAATAGTAGCAATGATTGTCATAAAATAATGAATATGGGTGCTCTCTAAGAATTTCACATGCAATGTCTAATTTAATCTTCTCAACAGCCTATGAAATTTGCTACTAATATTACCCCGTTTAAAGATCAGGACTTTGAGGGCAGAGAGGTTAAGTAACTTGCCTGTGGTCACACAGTAAGGCAGTCTTCTAACTCTAATGTGAAAGATGCAGAAAAATGGTTGGTAGGAATCTAAGAAAAAGATTAAATAAGAGACAAAGATAGAAATTTTATAACCACTAATTTTTTGGTATCTTTCAAAAGAAAACATTCTGAGTGTTTTGTTTGCTTTTTTTTTTTTAATTAAATACCCTCCCCATCTCCATTTATCTTTAATTTCTTTTCTTCAGAATTCAACTGGGCTTTGACCCAAAGGACTTAATCCACTGATCAATTCTCAATCTGCCATTTACCCCCTACGGAGCACTAGGTACACCAGATCCCTCCCTCCTGCCTGAAAGACTTTCGGCTCTTGATTTCCTTCCTTGCTGGTCTTTTATTTGTTCATCTACTCTGCTAGCTCTTCTTCCTCTCTCTGACCTTTGAAATTAGAACTGTCCCCAAACATGCCTGTCCTCTATACTATATTCAACTGAAGTCATTGGATCACAAAATATAAAATATTACCTCTATGACAATTCTAAAATAGTATTTCCATTCTGGAATATTTTCCTGTTGTTTAGCACTCCCAAAATTTTTAGACTTAGCCATATATATTGCAGTGAATGTCAATGCCTTCTACCAATGTATTTAGGCTAAGATCCTAGAAGTCATGCTTAATTGTACTCTTTTTCATAGCCTCACTTTCAAGTCCAGTTACTGTTATCTTCAAATTGTAATTTGCATCTACCAAGTCTCAGCATTTCTACTGCTATACCCATAACACTGCAGTGCTTGCAGCATCTATCCCCCACTGGTTTCCCTGCTTCCCCTCTTGCCCCTTCTCTTAGTTTCCTAGGGTTGCCATAAAAATTTACCACAAACTGGGTGACTTAGAACAACAGAAATATATTGTCTCACAGTCTGGAAGCCACAAATCTGAATTCAAGATGTCAGCAGGGCCATGCTCTCTCTCAAGTGTGTAGGGAAGAATCTGTTCTATGCCTTTCTCCTGCCTTCTGGCAGGGGCTGGCTGGCAATCTGTGATGTTCTTTGTCTCCCCCTTCATTAGGCATTCTCTCCTCTGTCTGCCTGTGTCCAATTCTTCCCTTCTTATAAGGACACTAATCATATTGATTTAGGGCGCACCCTAATCCAATTTGGCCTCATCTTAACTAATCACATCTTCAAAGGCCCTATTTTTAAATAAGGTCGCATTCACAGGACAGGGGTTAAGACTTGAATGTATCTTTCTGGGGAACACAATTCAACTCGTAACACCCCTCAACTGTCCATCCTCCACATTACATCTTCTCAGAGCAGCTTGTGCATTACTTTGCAATTAGAACAGAATTAAAACCCCTTAACATGGCCTGCCAGTAAGGAGACCTTATGCTTTATATTATCTGGGATAGTCCTCATTAATATGCACTTTCCTAAGTTGCTCTAGTCCTCTCCACTTACGCCCTATTTTATTCTCCAGCATAGTGCCCCTTTATTCTAAAATTTGTCCCAGTTAAGACAGTAAATTACATGGTCTCTCTAACTATAAAGCTCTAAATGTTTTGAAACCTTCCCACCTGTCTATCCCGATCTCTTACCATTCACCTCCACCCTGTCCTAGCTCACTAAGCTTTAGCTCAGAACTTCACGATAGCCTCAAGCCAGTTCCTGCCACAGGATCTTTTGCTTGCCATTCCCTCTGCATGCAGTGCCTTGCCCCAGATGTTAGCATGGCTGCCTCTTTCTCTTCATTTAGGCCTCAGATCAGATATCACTTATAGAGATGCCATTCTCCACCCCCCCCCCCATTTTAGCTAAATTGTTTATCCTTGTACTATCATTGCTCTAGTTTACATTTTTGTAATGCTTATTGCAATCAGATCATACATATTTCTGTTCATCCATTTACGTATGTATTTATTCACTGTCCATCCTCTGTTCTCTTTTTGTTCACATTAACCTAATTTGCTTGATTTTTATGGGGCTATTGGCTCCACCTCTGCTATCCTAAACAAACACCTCAGCCATCTGCCAGACACCTCCTCTGATCCACCTCTTCCTTCTTCAGATGTGCAAGAGTCAAGGAAAGGGATCTACAGCAATGGGGTCATAGTTTTATAGTCACAGGTTCTCCTTCAGATTTCTCTTTTTTCAGTCTTACATGGGGGTGAGGCATCCAAATAATGTTTGAGACAATCTGGTAAGGGTCTGGTAAAATTAAGATGTGCACTAAAGAGAAATTTATTAAGCCTACAAGGTAAAAAATATTTTATAGATGGATAGATAAATACTGTATGAGATATTTATAACATGGTTGTAATGAAGCTCTGCTGTAGTAATTGGACTGACAGCTTAGCTGAGGCTTCTGTGTTGATTAGGAGGAGATTTCAAGGAGGTCTGTAAGGGATTCTTATTGAGTTTTAAAAAGGAGAAAAAAAGCATAAAATAGGTATGTTAGTCAGAATAATGGCACCACAGAGGCACTCATGTCCAAGTCCCTGGAACCTGTGAATATGTGACTTTACACAGAAAAGAAATTTTGAAGATGTGATTAATTTAAGGACCCTGAGATTGGGAGAGTATCCTGGATTATATAGGTGGGCTCAATCCAATTACATGAATCATTAAAAGCAGAGAAACTTTCCCCACTGCAGTCAATCAGGGAAATCTAACTACAACGAATGATCAGAGAGAAGTAACACTGCTGGCTCTGAAGATGGAGGTAGGCAGCCATGAACCAAGAAATGTGCATAGCCTCTAGAAGCTGGAATACAAGGAAACAGATTCTCCCCTAGAGCTTCCAGAAAGAAACGCATCCTTGCCAACGCCTTGATTTTAGCCCAATATTGTGCTTCTAACCTACAAAACTGTAGGGTAGGAAATGTGTGCTGCTTTAAGCCACTAAATTTCTGTAATTTGTTACAGAGCAACAGAAACCTAATACAACGAGGGGAATGGTTATAATTTTGCCCGTTCCCCACTCCGTCATTACTAACAGTATTAAGAGAGAAGAATTTAAACTCCTTGAGGATAGTCACGGTTACATTCACAATTGTGTCCCTAGACCCTATAAATATGGCCCTGCACGATGTTGGATCAATGGTCTGAGGTTCAGATACCCAGGCTCCATCCCTGAGTGAGAGTCCCTTAATAGCCAGGAAAGTGTCACTGGCTGATTTAGAGATCTGGGAGTTCTTGAGGAGACCAGGAGCTGTGCCTGGCTGGAGCTTTGACCATAGTGCAGCCTGTGGGTTCCTTCAGTGAAAGAGTGATGCTGCCTGAAGCTAAGGATCTAAACTCTGGTCATCAAGGCATCTCATCCATAAGACCCAGCTTGCCATTTATCTGGGATCACATGCACGGGCTCAATGTCCTACCAGGGCTTTGAGTCTCCACATCGACCCCCTCCCCTCCTCAAACTACATCCCTAAAGTACCCTGGGACACTTAAAAGGCCTAAGGGACACACTACACAACTGTACATGCATAAAAATTAGCTAAACCCAGCTATATTTGTGGGGACATGCTGAGGCATATCAGAATAGTCTGAGGAAAAAGAGCAGAGATACTTCTAAAATAAAGGATTACATGGGAAAGTATCAACAAAAGTCAAGCATTTAAATGAATCACATTACTTCCTCTGTCTCCTCTTAGACATTTCTGAAGTCATTCCAGTACAAGATACACATTGTTTCTGTGTCAGCCACTCTTCAGAAAGTCCAATCAATCCTTCTTTGCTGCTTTAGCCCTCTCGAATGAAAAATATGGCTCTCTCATTTGGCTTTGGTGGGGGGGAAGCAGGAACTGACTTGTGTTTTCTTTTTGTTTAATACATATTTTTATTTTTTTTAAAGATACTTAGATTACACAAATGTTACACAAAAAATATAGAGATTCCCGTATGCCACACCCTCCCACATAAACAACATCCTTCATTAGTGTGGCACACTCATTGCAATTTATAAACATTGCCATTGAGCATGGACCATAGTTCACATTGTAGTTTACACTCTGTCCCACACAATTCTGCAGGCTATGGGAAGATATATAATGGCATATATCTGTCATTGCAATGCCATTCAAGATGATTCCCAAGTCCCAAAAAAGCCCCTGCATTACACCTGTCTTTCCCTCCCCCTGCCCCCAGAGCCTCTAGTGGCCACTGCCTCCACATCAATGCTGTAATTCCTTCCTTTGCTAGAATGACAGCAAGTCTATTGTAGAATACCAGTAAGTCCACTCTAGTCCATAATTCATTCCCCAATCCTGAGGGTTCTGAAATGGTGATGTACACTCCACCTCTAATTGAGAGGGGGCTTCGATCCCATGCAGTCTATGGATGAGATTCTCTTGCTTGCAGTTGTAGGCTCTCTTGTTTCCTTGGTATTGTGTTGTCAATCCTCACCTCCTTGTTAGTTGTCCTGGGTGAGTCCAATGACTGGAGAGTAGGTGTTGCAACTCCATTGAGGCTCAGGGCCCAGCTGACACATGGACAGCCCAAAGATTCAAGTCTCTTGGACGTACACCTACAAACTCCAGTAAAAAGTATAGGTTCAGATAGAAGGGACAGATGAGCCATGTGCAGGGAAGACATAACTGAGTTCAACTCTGTCACTCTCAGAAGCACAAACTCCAAAGTAGGGCCCACTGGCAAGGCACGAAACTCCGGAGCTATCTGTCCTGACCATAGGACCTGGGTGTCCCCAGAGCCCTCAGGAGCCCCACTATTTGAGATAGTATCCACTTTGGCAGTCTATGAGATCCTGCTGAGATGTGTATAAACGTAACCTCTGGGATGACCTCCCAACTCACTTTGAAGTCTGTTAGCCATATAAACTCATTTGTCTTTACCTTTTCTCCCTTTTATTCAAGGTCTTTTTCCAGTTGCATGATTTATTGTTAATCTTCACTAGAAATATTTTTCTGGCTCCTTCTAACTTGTCAATGTAAAAATTTTCTTCAAATTTCACAGACATTTTACCCAATAATATAAGAAATTTCTTGAAGGTGATTTTTAAATTTAATTTCTTCATTTTGTTATTTTTTTTCCTGGAAATATACCAAGCTGCTCATATTTCTTTTTTAGATAAGGAGTAGGAATTAGAACTCTTCCTCAAGTTCAGTCACATTAAAACTTACGAAAAAATCGGTTTTGTCAGTGTGCAACAGCTATGTCAGTTCAATCTTTCTTAAATTCCTAGTTAATTGATTTCATGCAATTTTGCTTTTCTTAGCATATCTTCTACTTCTACACATCACTTTCTCTGTTCTCACCCCAAAATTCAGTATTTTTTGGAATAGCTGAGATGTATCCAAAGTATAATCTACTCAAATTCTTAATATTTTTTTTCTAGAACATATTTTGGAGTTGGGGTTATTAAAAAATAATAAATAAAAAAACAAATATGAAACCAATGAATTGTGAGATGATTTTTCCAAACCACTTAAATTTGATTCTTCTGATCTCCTTCACTGTGTCATAGTAGTTGAAGATTGAAGGTTCTTCTTCATTTAATGTTCTCACTGGCTTCTGCTGCCTGTTTAGGGGATAGTGTTGCTAGGGTTCACATGAATGAAAAGAAGACAGCAACTGGGAGCTTGTTAGAAGAGCAAAAACTCTGGTGACACCCAGACCTACTAAATCAAAATCTATATTTGAATAAGATCTTCAGGTGATAGTATGCACATTGCATATTGAGAAACGCTGCTGTAGAATACAATCAACTCAAGCCAGCACTAACAGAACAAATTCAGGCCATCATACTTCTCATTCCAGTTATCCAGCCCACAAAATAGTAGCCAGCACCTCCAGGAAACAATTTATCATCTCCCTACTCTCATCCCTGCCTTTACTGTTTGTTGTTCTCCTCTAAACCAACTATACCTGTTCTCTTACCTCTCCAAGCTTTCCACTAGACCTGGTCAAACCAATGATCATAATATTAATAGTAAAAACAATAATGATGATGATAGAATGCTTCTTCCAGGATCTGTGACTTAACACCTGCCAATCCTGCAAAGATCCAGCTTCCCTGCAGCCATTTCAAGTATGTTGCCAATTCTCTTACCCTGTATAGCATGAAAATGGGTCAACTACTTTTTGCACTAAGATACAATTTTAAGACCACTATTCTTGCACTCTCATAGCAAAGACCATGCTCTTTTGAAACTTATGACATTGGGCTATTCCATAAGCCCCTCTACTCCTCATTACTAATATCCTTTTCCTTCTCTGTAACTCTTTGTTCTTTTAAGACTTTGAAACCCAAACCCTGTCTTCATTTCTGTCATCCACATGATTCAGGCTTAGTACTGTTTGACCTTAAATTCAATGACTTTTTTCTCCACATTTTAAAATTCCTATTTCATAAACACAGCTGGACCTGGACATTATAAAAAATCACTACACCACAGCAATCAGTATGGCTTTAAAATAAATGACTGCATTGTATTAGAAAAATCATGCAAACTCACAATTAATTCTGCTCAGTGTTTGGAACTTTGGAAGTCCATCATTAGAGTTTCCTACCGAAAACTTTGAACTCTCTGGTACTCTCTCTTTGTCAGACACGCCTTGTAAAGATCCCAGTATCACTTGACCAAAGCCTTCTCAGCAACTACATCTAAACAGTAGAATTTTGCTGGAGAAAAATGACACCAGGCTGCTGGTTTCACTTTAAATTCATTACCATGAACTTTAGAACACTCAATTGCTCTGAAATCCTATACATTCTTCTAGTCTCAAAGAAAACAGTTTTATAGCTTCTCCTCTGCTCACTATTCCTACCTTGTCCCTCCACCTCACTATCAGCTGATGACTTACCTCAGATAACAGTGAGACCATAAATGATTTCAGAAAATAATTCTATTATCATTCCTCCCCAATCTGGAAAAACAATAGTGAGAGAGAGAGTGATCAACACGATGTGCCTGACACTTCCTGTATCATCTCATTTTATCCTTAAAACAACCCTATGAGGTGACTTCTGTTAATATTGCAGAGGTGGAAATTGAGAGAAAAGGAGGTTAAATAACTTGCTCAGGTCACCCAGGAAGGACTGTGGAGCCCATTCTTCCATTACTCTTCTTCTCCTGCTTCCAAATTATAAACTGCTATGTGCAGGCTTGTTTTATTACTGTCACACTCTCAAGAACTGCTATGGGCTAGTCCATGTCATTTGGTGTTGTGAGTAATAATAAGTATACAAGAAAATATGTGCCAGAAAGTAATTATTATTGTCAATATGTTTTTGTTCAAGGGGTACTGGACTCTGTCAGGAGCTCAATGTTCTAGTCTCTGCTCTGATTCTGATCAGCTCTTTCATCTTGAATAATTCCCTTATTGTCACTGGGGCTTTGCTTCATCTTTTTTTTTTTTTTCTTTAAATGAAGAGGATTGAAAAAACACTAAAGGCCCTCCCAGCTCTAATATATTATGTTTCTTTTTAGACTTTATTTCAACTTCAAAAATTAAATAACAAACAAAAGACAGCTTAACAAACTATGGAAGCATTATATTAAATGCCCTGTCCAGACACATTTATCTTATTTAACCCTAAAAACAAACTCAATTGCTTCTCCAGTGTTAGGAAAGATGAATAAATGAGTACAGATTGGTTAAATAACATGATCAAGGTCTCCTTATTAATGAAGAAAATGAAAAAAAAAATGCTTGCTCATATTCACATCTCATAAAACTAAATCCCGTTTTATTTCTTTTACCTTTAACATTGATATAGTACCTATTTTACCTTTGCTACAAAAATATTACAATGTTCCTGTTAACTATAATCTATAAATTTCATTAGTTCTTATATTTATTATATATCTCAATACTTTTCTGGTTATAGGGTGATTAAAGATGACCAGAAAATCTTGGATGCTTTACCCATTGAAATGTTGGGTTCATATCCCTATTCCTTGAACCTGGGCAAACTGTGACCTTGCTGACCAATATGTTAGGGCAAAAGTGATGTTGTGCCACTTCCTGTGTCCTGGAGCATTTGTACTTGGAGCTCAAAGTTTTCATGTTAGAACTTTGACTACCCTGATGGAAATGCCCTGAAGACTCATAGTGAGTGGGAGTGGCTCAGCTGGACACAGCCTTCAAGTGATTCTTCCCAAGGCACTGGATATGTGAGTGAAGCCATTTTGGACCCTCCAGGCCAGCTCAACTGCTTATGGAATACCACACAGCAAGACCAACTGATGCCATATATAGCAGAATAATCAATCATTCAGCTAAGTGGAGCCTGAATTCTTGGCCTAGAGATCATGAGCACAATATAGAGATTGTTGTTTTAAACCACTACATTTGGTGTGGTATGCAATGTAGCAGATAGCTAGAACAGATTCCAATTCCACTCATGGCCAGCAACTGCCAATTTTACTTTCTTCCCATAAACAACTGTAAAAAGAAAAACAATTAGAAACAAAGTGATCTTTTATCATCTTACGTTTCAGAGCAAAAAGTTTGCATCTGGAAATGGATTGTCAGATTCTCAATGTCTGTACATGCCTTGGCCGAATTAAAAGTATATCAAAACAAGAAAAAGTAGGAAACTTTTTGGTATTGAATAAAGGTACAGAGAGCAAAAACCAGGCATCATAATTAGTAACTTCTCTTAAAAGGCTGGTCTAGTAGTATAGCATTTCTCACACGAGGGTTACATAACAATATAATCAACACCATTTATTTCTTTGTCCCTTCCCTACTCATCAAACATTTTCATAACTGTGACCTTGAGAAGTAAACTCTCTTCTGGTGGGCGAAGCCTGAGTTTGAAAATATGTCTAGGCCTCACTTAAGGAATATATGACAATAATTTGCTTGTATTCAGTAGCAATAAACAAATGGAGTATTTCCTATAGGATGAGTATAATAATTAAGAAGTTAACTCTCTTTAGCTGTACTACAATTTTCCTGTCAGTGACTGCCTGAGGTTCAGAGAATAGCAATGCAAAGTGAGAATCAGTAAAATCTTTTTAAACATGGTGTTGATAAGCCACCTGTGTTGGACATTTTTGATCTTGCTGATGCAGCATTCACCTTTGTCTTGTATCAATATCCCTTATTTCCTTTTTTTATTAGAAAAGTTATGAGTTTACAAAGCAATCATGCATACCATACAGAATTTCCATATATATCGCCCCACTACCAACACTTTACGTTTTTGTGACACATTTGTTACAACTGATGAAAGAACATTGTTATAATATTACTGCTATCTATAGTCCATACCTTATATTTGGTATATTTTTCCCACAATCCATCTTATTACTAACACCATGTATTAGTATTGTATATTTATTATAGTTCGTGAGAAAATGTTCTCATATTTGTACTGTCAACCACAGTCCATCATTCACCACAGGGTTCATTATATTATACAGTCAGTCCCCTGCCTTGTAGAGTCCATCCAAGGTGAACCACAGTGGCTTTCACTAACATCACACAGTTGTGCTGTTATCAGCTAAGTACATTTCAGAACATTTTCATTACTCTAAAAGGAAAAATTCTATACCCCCTTAAATGCTCCATTATTGACAGAGTATCTTCTTTGTCATTACTATAAAAAATATTACAATGCTGCTATTAACTAGTCTATACATTACATTAGTTTTATTTTTCCATGTATCTACATATTCTTAATATCTTTAATAGAGGAACATTCTTGTGTTTGTACTATTAACCAAAGTTATCATCCACCATTGAAATCACTGTTATATAGTCCCTAGATTATCTTTAGCTTTCTTTCAATTGACAATAATCTCCTTAGACTATCCCATTATACTCACTATAATGTGTCACCATCAACTTTATCCATTTCCCCACATTTACAATCCAACTTATTAAACATTCTACATACATTCAGCATCAGCTCTTGCATTCTATCTCTTAGTAACCTATACTCCAGCATTTAACTCCATGAGTTTACTCATTGTATTTAGTTCCTATTAGTGAGAGCATACACTATAGGATGGTCTCCTATTTCCTTTTGAAACTGTCCATTGCTCACTCCATGTGGCCCATAGGTAACTGGCTAGCCTAGTGATATTCCCCTTCTCTTTCACAAGGGTGTACATTTGTTGTATGATGGCCAGTCCAAATATTCCATTCTTTTGGCCCAAGTGAGTACCTTACAGATCAAACTTAGGCCTATCAGACTTTATTTAAGATGTGATTTCTGGGTCTTAATAGAGGGCATATTCTTCCCCTGAAAATACAGGCTTTATGGGAATGTAAGCTGTTGCAACGAGGAAGAAGCTTTTTAAAGAATGATGCCACCTGCAAAAGAAAATAGAGGCAGAGAAGAAAGAGATAAAACAGAGAGAAATGGTGTGGTCTTATACTCTGCGTCACATCTTCTCCATCCATTTTTTACTTTAGGTTTTGCTGTGGCAACCAATTTCATGCAAATTTATCATTATGAAAATTTGCCTCAGCTATATCACCTATCTCTCATATTCTGCCAAAGTTTCTCAAACCTTTGTGTGGGGCACCCATGGGAATTTATCTGGCATTCACACATGAGCAACTGGAGTTTTGAACCATGAACAGTGGTGGATGGGAACCAGTGGGTAGAGTCTCCCCTTTTCCAATTCTCAGGAGGTCTCTTCTGAGCCTCATTCAACATAGCTCCTCAGAAGGCCTTGGTGGAATTGAGACCTAGTTAGATGAAAGACAGGTTCACAACTGAGGTGGAGATTTGGCAAGACAAGTTCTGTGTAGTTTTATCTGTTAGGGTTCAGGCAGGAGAGCAGAGCCACTATGTGAGTTGTGGGATAGGAGATTTATTGTACAGTGAGACCTTACACAAATGTTTGAGGTGTTGGGGAAGTGAAGGTCTGTAAGGCGGAAGTTGAATGATCAGGACAATCATTAGTGACCTGTCTACCTGAAGCAGTGGTGTGGGTGGGCCAGTTAGCACTTGCCAGGGAATCTGAAAAGCCTAACCTATCTGCCCACTGAAGTTCAACTATGAAAGAGGTTGCTTCTAGAGAGATTTATGGGAACTACATCCTCTGGAGAAGCTGTTTCATCTCCCCAGGTGGTTCACAGCGAAGTGCCTGGTGGTAGGTCTGGAGCTGCTTTGATCAGCAGAGTCAGCAATTGGGCAGAGAACTAGAGGAGAGCAAAGATCAGCTGAAAGCTTCTGGCACCTCTCTGTCTGTCACTGTGTCTGATCGTGGTGACCTTCTGAGTGAACGGCTTCTGTCTCCTTTTTACCTTCCAAATCTCTCAGAATTCTTCTTTTGGCCAATTCAAACTTGGAATTTTATTGGGAAGGGGATTCTGGGAAAATATTTCAGTCTTTGCTTAGATGACATAACAGAATCCAGCACAGTGGACCATGTACAGTTTAGGTAGGTCAAAGATAAGCAGTTATTTTCTGGCTGAAACATAATGCTTCAGGACCCTCTCCTCACCAAAATCCTAAACACGATGCCACAAACAAAATAAACAAGAAGATACCAGTTAAATTTACTTGTTAAATCTAAGGGACTCATTTAAAAGTTCAAATTGGCAGGCATCATGAAAGCCAGAAGTACATTACTCCATGCCTAAATCAGACGTTAATCTTCACTAATGTTTGTATAGATTATACCTTCATTATGAATTATGAGATTTCCTCCCAGGTTCACATTCCACTTACTTTAAAACTTTAGTCTTTAAAAATATGAGGGGTTTAATGAGGAGAAAAGTATAAAAATATTCAAGTTTGAGAATTTCACCCTTAATCTGGAGGTATCTTTATGTACCTTATCTTTGACGAATTTATCAATGTTCTCATTTGGTGACTTGATCTTAATCTTGTAGGTTCTTGGAATCTTGCTACATATAACACCTGTTTCTAGCCTGGAACATTAGTTAGATGAGTCTTAACACCAACATGCCACTTTGCCAATGTCTAGAATCACACTATTAAAAAGATTATGTACATACTAAGATCTTAGCTCTGTCTATTCTGCTATCACAAAAGGATGACAAGATAAAAGAGTATTTGGGATGTAAAAGAGCCACAAGAGTTTTTCAGGAAATCAAGGCAAAAGGGAGCAAGGGCCAGTACTGGCTGGGCTACAGAATTTATCACCGGATGTCAGGGAGAGCTCATTTTAAATCTGCTTGATTGCTCACCTAAATCGCACTTAAGTCAAACATAACAGAAAAAAAGCATAACTTTAAGAAAGACGTAGGAAGTTGAATTCTTCAAAAAAAAAAAAAAAGTGACATTTTATTGGTGGAGAGAAGTTATTTTAAGGCTTATGAAAAAGCCACAGGAGACACCTAGAACTTTGTAAATATAACACAGTCAAGTCTTTTCAGACAGACGTAAACATATTTAATTTAGATATACATGGATCTTGAACTCTAAAGCACTCTGGATTTAATTCATTCATTTGGACATATAAAGCACTCTTTCAACCTCACTCAGCTTCCAAGTCAGCATTTATGTTGACTAGGACTGTTGGTGATCCTCTACCTTCCTGCCTCTGGGATGAGGCAGTTCCTTCCCTCCAATTTCTCCACTACAGGGTGTGGGATTTTCATCATATATCTATTCCACCCTATCTTTAGAGAGTGTAAATCTTCCTAAAGGAACTGGAATCATCATTTAAAGCCTTGCACTTAGCTACAGAATGATTCAAGCAGAGACAGTAACTCCCTTACCAGTGATCCTTAATTTTGACTTACAGATTTTGGCTCCATAGGAGACATTACTGTGTCTGTGTTCAGACAGTCCCAGGCTTCCCTGATGAGACTGATAGAAAAGGCATTGACTTGCATCAATTGTGATGATAGGTTTTATGACTGGACTGAGATCAGAAATTCATTTTACAGACCACTGAACAATTGCTAAATGCCTGCTCACCTCAGTTTCCAACCATCCACTAATAATTTTAGTCCTAGGGTGGATTTTATGAATACTAGTCAAATGCCACAAGAGTGAAAATTTTAATTCTTGGAAAGAGAAGGAAAATTTTGCTTTCTTATGTGACCTTATTGCCCTCTAAATTTCTTTTTCAATTTGCTTGTTGTGTAATATCTTCTTAATTGATAAAAGCAACTGATTTTGCTTAAAACTCTCACTGCCATTTTACATTTATAAAGAGAATTCATAATGGATTGAAATAAAATTGAAATAAAAATTCATTTAACTTTCTCTTATCTTCTCCTTTCTGGTTTCCACTTTCTATATGTTTAGACTGTTAAAAAGCAACAGTCTTGTCCAGCTAGTATTGAATGGATTTTAAATATAATATATGTTTTAAATTAATTGTAGCAATACCAATCATCAAAATTATTTTATTATATGAATTTCGACCTTTTGTGTTAATGATAACGTGATCTCCAGATAAATTTGAATTACAAAAATATGTTGACAGCTGTGTTAGTGATGGTAGGCTAAATTGTGCACACACACCCCTCAACTCCACCCCCACCCCACCAAAGTCGGGGGTTTAGAAAGCAAAAAGCCTTTTTTTTTTCTTGTTTAATAATCCAGAGTGGGTGTTTCAGGTCTACTCCATGCAGTTCTTCAGTAACTTAGGCCGTATGAAGCTGCTACATTTAACATGCGTCTTTCAAGACATTGCCATTCTAATCAGCTTGAGAGAGAAAAAAGTAAGAGTGAGCAGCTTTGGAAAGATATGAAGAAATTTTAAATGAAAGAAAGGGGTTAAGAACAAGAGAATCACAGACAGGAGAAAATGTGTGTGGGAGCTTTCCTTGTCTGGACCCTTGAGAAACCGAACTCAAAATGGTAAACTGAGGAAAGGGAATGTATTGGTTTCTGGATCTAAACTGTCTAGGGATTGACCAGCTTCAGAAATAGCTAAATATAGGGACTCAAAGAATACCATCAGACATCATTCTTCCTCCCCCCGGGTCTTGCTTTCCTCTATGTTTACTTCACTCTCACATAGACATATTAGTTTCCTAGGATTTTCCACAACAAATTCCCATAAACTGGGGAGCTTAAAACCACAGAAATTTATTCTCTCAGTTCTGGAGACTAGTAATCTAAACTCAAGGTATTGGCAAGACCATTCTCCCCCCAGAGGCTCTGGAGAAAAATCCTTCCTTGCCTCTTCGTAGTTTCTGGCAGCTCCTAGTTTATAGCTGCATTAATCTAAACTTCACCTACTTCCTCCCTTGGCCTTCTTCTCTGTGTCTGTCTCCCTGTGTCCTCTCCTCTTCTTATAAGGACACTAGTCACTGGATTTAGGGTCCATTCTAATCCAGTATGACCTTATCTTAACTAATTACATCAGCAAAGACCTGATGTTAAAATATTAGGTCACATTCTGAGGTACTGGGTGGACATGGCTGTTGGGAGGGGCACTATTCATCCCACTACAGATCTCTGTTTACAATTGTCTTCAACAGTGTCAGTGATACATCCCCATAGTGTCAAGGACAATATAAAAAGAAGATCCCTTTTATTTCATCATTTTCAAAAGAGACAATTTTAGTATCCTTAGCTCTGATTGACTAGAGGTGTGTCACAAATCCATCACTATAATCAAGGAATATATTTTAATTCCAACAGAACACCTGGACAGAGAATGAGAGAAGGAGGTTCCCAAGAAATTATGGTGTATTTACATTATGAAAACATGTGCCATGCAGGCATAATCACCAAGTGTCTACTACATTGGAAGGAAAATTCATATTTACAAGGTACTATATTAATTCTTTAATTTAAAAATTATTCTATTACTGAACTTTGAGTTTTTTGAGGGCAATCAAAAATCATGTTTTTAAAGCATGCATTCCTTTTACTCTGAATATGACTAGCACAGTCTTTGTGTTTCAAGACCAAATGTGGAAATTCCTAACTGGAGGTAGGGATACCTTTTGGCCAACTCCTAACTCAGGACTTTATTTTGCAAGGTATCCATTTTCAAGGGGTTCTGTAAAACTTACAGCAATCTAAGAAGCTTAAAACAACAAAAATTTATTTTCTCACAGTTCCTGAGGCTGGAAGTCCAAATCAAAGTGTCATCTGGGCTGTGCTCTCTCTGATGGTTCTAGTGCAGAATTCTTCCTTGTCCCTCTCTAGCTTCTGGTGGTGTCCCGAAAGCCTTGGCATTTCAAGGGTTTTGCTCTGAATTCCAGTCTCTGCCTCTGTGTTCACATGGCCTTCCTCTTGTATGTCTCTGCCTCTGTATCTCTTTGCTTCTTATCAGGACATCAGTCAAATCAGGTTAAGGACCTACCTTATTCTATTATGACCTCAACCTAACTAATCTGCAATTACCCTATATCCAAATAAGGCCATGTTCTGAAGTATCTTTTTGTAGGATACCATTTAAACCATAACTTAAGGTAAGGGCCAGGTGTTTCAGTTTAAATGTTTACAGGTCTATATAATTGTGGTAGGTGGGTTAGTGATTGTATCAAATTGGAGAGTCCATGGCTGATGAAGGAGACAGCCCCGTTACTTAACTCCAGCTACTCCTCATCATGTAAGAATGAGAGTTCTGCTTTTAAATCTTTCAATTTCTCAAGAAAACCCTGAAATCTAGATTTTGACATGGAACTACCCATTTTTTAAAAAACATAGGTGAGGTCATACCAAAGCATCTCAGTGGGTTTATTTTGGCCCCTTTGATTACCAGTGTTCAAACTCTGACCTAAACCTATCCAAGAGATAAGTTGGAAATTACTCCTAGAATGGGAAGGGTTGAAGGCTTGTGGTTTGTGGATAAAGGGGTAAAGATTTGGGGGGGGAGGAAATACTGCTTCCTTAAAGTGGGAAGAGTCACACCACACTTGCTTCAGTGTGTTAGAGGCTGAAGGAACTTGGATAGGGGTGAGTGAATACCTGTGAAGATTTGGATCCCTACAGCTGAGATTTTGGGAGGGTTGGTGCCTTAGTTCATCAGAGCTGCTATGACAAATACTACACACTGGTTGGGTTAAACAACTGGAATTTATTGCCTCATGGTTTTGGAATCTTGAAGTCCAAAATCAGCTTCTCGACAACAAATGTTTTCCCCTGGAATCTGTAGCATTCTGGTACTAGCTTGCCACAATCCTTGGGGTTTCATGACTTGCATCTCTGTCACCATCACATGATGATCTTGTTTTTTGTTCTCCTCTTGTGGCTTTCTCTGACCTTTGGCTTCTATGTTTTCTGACTTCTGTGATTGTGTATGAATTTCTTCTCTTCATAAGGCCTCTAGTAATAGGGATTAAGACCCACCTTGATTCAATCTGGGCACACCTTAACTAATAATAACATCTTCAATAAGTCCTACTTACAAATGGGTTCACACCCTAGGAACACAGATTAAGACTAAGAACATGTGTTTTATGGGGTACATGATTCAGTCCCCAATGCTGAACAAAATCCCTGTGGCAGAACTTTGTACATAGGTTGCTGAGAGTTCTCCCTCCCAAGATAGAACCAACTGCACTTGCTTATGTGGGCCTGGTCAAGGATCATTAGCAACAGTGACTGCTATTAACTGAGAGCCAGTGAACTCTCCATTTTTCCTGACTGTGGCAGCTACAACTTTCTGGTACAATACAAGGGAAGGAGAAGAAACCATGAAAAATGGTTAATATCCAACCTCATGTGAATATTGGTGAATTGAAAGGCTTTGAACTAAATTTTAAAAAATGAAAAAGTGTGACATTCTTTAAATTATAGATGTCATAGAGCATCCATATCAATTTCATCAGCATAGCTGAGAGATCTAAGGATGGCATGCTCATAGATCAGGTACCATTATAGTGCTCAGTGGCTAATGGCACCGGGTAAGGAAAAGAAAAACCCACACACAATTGAAAAAGATGGAACAGATAAAAGCATTAAATGAAGTATAAATCAAAGGAGTGATGATATGGTCAATGTTTGTAGTAGGACTAAACAAATTGAATACGTGACAATTGAAGATTGGGAAGTCAAGAATATTCATAATTGAATACAATTTTAAAAGTAAGATGAGTAAACATATTGTCCTAAAACAGACTATGTAAAGTAGACAGCATCTGATATGAATGACATTGCCAAAACACATATTGACCTTTTCTACTAATGAGGAGCTTGATGCTACTTTGTTTTGAAAGACATTTTATTTCATCTCTTTGGAATTACCCGGGCAAAGGTGCTATAAACACAGTCAAGTCACCATTGTGCTCTAGTTAATGACACTTCTGTCTGACACAAACCTGTGTCCCTGAACTTATCCACCTTCCATATAAGAAAGAATGAAGATCATCATGATTATTTTTTTCAGTTGCCTTAAAACCTCACTGAGTGATAGATATCATGTTCACAGGGGGCAAAAGAGAAATAGGAATAGATATGCAGGTATGAGTGGGAAATCTGCTGCTTAATAATCTTCCAGTTTTAAGTCATTCACAAAGAACATAAGTATGTAATTTCATTCTCTTTTTCTCTTTCATTCAGAAACAAAGAATTTTGTGCTGTATTTAATCTATGTAGTTACGTGATAGAAAAGGATACAGGATATTGACTCTACAGTTGGAAGGGCATTCTTAGGCCTTTATAAAAGGAGGTATAGTGAAGACAAATGCCAAGATAAAAGCATTCTAGAATGATAAAATATATGCATTGGAAAATATAAAAATATGTGAATCACTGAAATATTCTTTATATTATTTTGCAAACCTGGGAAGAGAAATATGTACACTATTTAAATTTAAAATGTTATGTGGGAATTAAATACTGAAAGTATCAATTTAGATTTTGCCTTTATTTTTTCCACCACAAATTAATTTTAATGATTTAATGATAAAATAACTTCTAAATTAAGCAATTTTATGCTATGCTTTCTGGAATGATGGTTCATAGAGCTTTTTTTTTTCTTTTCTTTATTAGAGACTTTGTGGGTATACAGAACAATCATGCATAAAATATAGGATTCCCATATACAACACTTTTATTGAGACTTTGCACTGGTGTGGAGTATTTGTTAAAATTGATGACAGCATATTTGTTAAAATAATTGTACTATTAAATATAATTCGTTATTTAACTTAGGGTTCATGACAGTTTGTATAGTATAGTTCCATGGTTATTTAAAAATTTTTATTCTGTTGCAATATATGCTATCTAATGTTTCCCCATTTAATCACCTTCAGATACATATTTCAGTGCTGTTAATTAATTCACAATGTTGTGCTGTCATCACCACTCATAGAGTTTTAAATAAGGAAATAGTCCAACTATTTAAGGCAATAAAAGTTTAATTTTAATATACATAGTTTTGCACCCATGGAGAATTTTTTTCACATAAAGTCAGAAGACTCAATTAATAATTAGCTGACTTAAAACATTAAGTTTATTTTTGAAAATTAAAAAATGCCATCTTCTGCCTTCAAGTGCATTAACTTTTAATTAAAAGAAAAACAAAGTTTGTCTTTCATTTATTTTACTTCCTTGACCTCTACTAGCTGCAGCATTACTGCAGTGTGCAATTATCACTTCCCCAGAGCAGTGTCCCAGCAAAACAGCCTTGTTCCCCATTAGGGATGCATGGAGTTGCTGGAAGATCCTATGGCAACACCTGTGTCTGGAATATTTAGAACAAGAGACTTATGCATGACTGCAATTCTGAATCTTGATGGAATAAGGGATCAGATGTGAAGTTTCAGGTCAGAATATTTCATTTATTATAGGCTTGAAAACTAAATTTAGGGTCATAGTCTTATTTTAGTTATTAAAGTGAATAATCAGTTTTTGGTTTAATTAAAAAAATTATACAGCGACATACAAAACTTTCCAATATCACTTCACATTGCTTGCATATTACTTTCATCTTTTGTTGTCCAGTAAGAAGAGTAAATTTATGAGCCATTATAAAATATGAAACTTCATAGCCAGACTGTTGACTATTTATCTTTTTCCATATCCAGTCCTAAACTCATGGGATACTGAGGCGGTACAACCGGCCATGTTGTTAAATTGCTTTCTGGCTAAGCACAAGAAGTTGGCTATGAGAGGCAATGACCATTATGACTTAAAGTTCAGCAGCCCAGGGGAAAGGAGAGAAGCTTAAAAAAAAAAGATTAACAAGCATTTTGTTCTGATTGATTAGTGGGAACAAGCACTTTGGCTAATCATTTATGAGTCAAACAATGAGAATTTGCAGGGTCTGTGTCTAGCCTTGTCTTAGGTAAACAAGTGGGGCACCCATGAGCCTTATCTAAGTTATATGGGGGAAGGTGTTTATTGGCATTGAGTTTACTGGAATACAAACGACAAGGGATTCCTTCACAGTCGCTATTTTCCAGGAACACAGGGCTCTGGTAAAATTCAGCATTGCCAAATGTCAAAATTAAACTTAAGTGTTTATAGTATTTGGGTGTATTTCTTTGAGAAAAGTAAACAATGACTTGTCTTAGGGAAAGCAACTCTGGTATTCACTGAGCACTTACAGGTGCTTTATCCTTCAGGTAAAGGTTTTGGCAGCCCACCTGCAAGCCAGGCTCAACAAATGGCACTATCATCAACATGGCTCATTCTCTTCCCCCTTCCCTGTCCCATAAGAACTCCAAAAGGGGCTTCTAAAACAATTGAAAAATGATGTCAATTTTAGGATGACTCATGGGAAAATAGTAAGGGATAAGACTTTTCAAACTTTGAAAAACAGATTCCCTTAAAACTTTCTTCTTTTTTCCCTTATCTCCTCACCTTTCTTCCCTTTTCTCTATAAACTTTCTCAGCTTCTCAGGCCCCCTGGCTCCAGCATTTTCCTCCGCTTTCCCTTCCAATCCTCATGAGATTTGGTAACCCACTCAGCAAGAACAAAAGCTTAGTATAGCTAACACAAGAATGCCCATCTCCTCACACACGTGCCCTGAGGATGGCATGTCAACAAATAGAATTTGTTAAGTTTCAGGTTATGTAATTCAATGCAGACCTTCTCAGGTTTCTGAGACCCAAAGCCTTCTTTATATATCAAATATTTCCAAAGCTATTTTATTATTCTCAAGTAAAATTCATAGATAAAATCACCAATTTTAAAAGATTTTAAATATCACCAACAATTTTAAAAGATGCTATAACTGCAATATAAAAGAAAAATAAAATGAAAGTAATTTAAAATAATCTTATATGTATTATGCAATTGAAATACTTAGACACAAATTTACTGGAAATCAAAATGTAGTAAATGAGATTCTTGCATCTGTATATAGAACCATCCAGAATGGGATAGCTACAAAAAGCAGACTTAAACAGCTGTTTCTTTGGTGAGTCAAAATCAGAGAACAGCATGGCCTTTACTGACATGATTTTCTGTAATGACAAGTCTTGGTAATGTTCCAAAACAAACAAACAAACAAATAAACAAACAACAATTTTTGCTCCATTTACAAGTTAGTTGCATTCCTGAAAGATTGTTTCTGTTAAAGCCATGTAAAAATATTTTGTATCTATAAGTAGAAGGGGTTGATTGCCAGGGTCACATAATTATAAACAAGTTCTTTACCTCCAGAAAAGTGAAAGGTGGGGCAATTTTCCCTTGTGCACATTGCAATTGATCCAGCACATCATGCCCTTGCCCATTTATGCCAGCAACATCTCCCAGTTATAGTGTAACCATTTTTCAGAATTCCCTCTGAGAAGGGTACCACTCCCAGGAGAGTCTCTGATATAATTTTTAGCTTCTGAACCATAAAGTCCGGAGTTTGCAATCTGTTTCCTACCACTTATTGGTATGTTACCCTGAGAAAGTTATTTCAGCTCTTTAAGATTTAGTTTCCTGCTCTGTAAAAATATATAATAATAACATCCACCCTTTATAAGATTGAACCAAACATGCCTTGAACTAGAACGACTTTACCAGTAAATTAGACAGAATGACAGCATGCTAGTATTCAACTTATCTATACTCAACTACATTTGAGAGAGAGAGAGAGGGCTGAGAACATTCAAAGACTGGCTGAAAGCAGGTGATTTTACGTTTCCTGGACCTCCTGGAGAAAGCTATTGAAGAACTCATTAAGGGTCAAAGAAAACATTGTCTAACAAAGAGTTAGATGTAGCAGCATGACAAAGATTAAACAATAAACAGAGAAAGATTGGAAGCTTGGTAATTTTGTGGAAGAATTCTAAGCAGTGAAATTCTGAATAAATTTCTGAATATGACCCGTCCAGGGAATTTTATATAAACATATTAGTAAATATATTACAAATTTAGTCATTTTTAAATCTATTCAGTGTTGTATGAACAAAAAGAAGTTACTGTATTTTGTGGGTGAGTTAAGAGATTTTCAAGAATAATATGGAAAATTGCTCCTGAAAATTTCGCAATTTTGCTATATGCACTGCCTTTAGTCTCTAACCCTCCAGGTAATAAATGATGACTTTGTATAAAAGTCAACAGTTAATTGGGAACTTACTGTGTGCTAAGTCCTGTGCTAAGCTTTATATATACATTAATTCACCTGAATACCACAACTCTTTGATCTAAGTACTAGTTTATCATCCCTATTTTCCAGAAGAGAAAACTTGGGCACAGGGAACATAAGTAATCTGTTAAATGTGAAATGGCTAGAAAGTGGCAGAGCCTGAACTGGTACCTAAGCAGTTGGACTTCAGAGCTGGTGCTTGTACTTATTACACTCTACTTCCTTATGTAAGCCCATGAACACATATATTTGATGTAGTGAAATTAATTATGTACCCCAATTTAGGTGTTTTCTGTTTTGATCTACATTCCTGTGAGTGTGAATCTATTATAAATAGGATTTCTTGAAGATGCTATTTTGTTAAGGTGTGGCCCAGTTGAGTGATGTTAGGTCTTAACCTTCATAAGCAGAAGAAATTTAGAGGTAGGAAAAGGTCTTGGGGAGAAGCCAGAAGCCGGAAGTCAGTGGAACTGGAAAGAAAGGAAATTACATGCTTTATGATGCCAGGAAACAAAGAAACCAGCCAAAGAATCCCAAGGCTTCTCGGCTAGCCAGAGCACTACTGAACCCAGGGGAAGCAAGCTTTCTAGACAGTACCTAGATTTGGACTTCTGGAGTCTGAAACCGTGAGCCAATAAATTACTGTTTTTTAAGCCAACCCGTTATGTGGTATTTGTGATAGCTGCTCAGCAGAAACTGACACATGATGATCTCTCCTCCCCTCAACAAATTAAAAAAAAAAAGTATTTACTGATTACCTGATATAGGATGAAAAGAACAGAGCACAAGGCATAAACATTAACAGGGGTTCTGTTAGAAACTGTACTCTGGAGGAAAGAGAGACAAAGCAGTGGAAAGTCAATGCCATCTTAGAAATACGATAGAGATAAAATCTTATATAACACTTTAGAAACTATAGAAAGGAAAAATGGCCACTAGTTGGGGAGGTCACCAAGATGGCTTTTGAGCATGCTGTATGGGATTTGGAGATGTTACATTAGGTAACAGTAGGTATAGAAAGAGGTAAAATGTTTAAACTGCCTTGTTTTTGGAATTAGGAGAAGTAGTTTCCACTACAAAGAAGCCACTTAAAGTCTAAAGTCTCTTGAGCCCCATTTTTTCAGCTATAAAATAGATAAAAAAACAAACAAACAAAAAAGGCTGGATCTGGATTGAGGGCTGCTACTAAGCCAGCATAGGCTAGATCACTATATGGTAAGAGTCTACACTTTATGACCCTGTCATCCTTGGTCTTAGTTGATTACAAAGGGGTAGATAAATAACCTAAGGGTAGAAATCCATTAACTAACTGCTCTGGGATTTATGACTTGTGGCATGGACTGGGAAATGATTTGCATAGATCAGGTTCCAGTTTTTGACAATTTGAACAAAGAGAATCTGAAGGACTTGCCAGTTGGCAGATAAACAGAAAAGAAAAACAAAGCAACTGAAAACAACAGCAACAACAAATTTCTGTTATGTACTTGAATCACACTTAAGATGAGGGCACTAGACTGAGAGTCCACACATCATTCTAAGGTCTCCAGGCTTACCTTCAGTCTAGACACTTTTCTCAGCTTGGTCTTCAGTAAGCCCCAGCCTTGTCAACAGATTTAGTCCTCCATTTGTGTGGACTCTAAGAAGAAGCTCCCTTTATTTGATCTATTTTGTGTGAATCTCTTTTTCCTTACAGCAAAATTACCCTAATTAAAATAAATGACTTACTTTTGTGTGCCAGTGTCTAGCAAAGTGCCTTGCACACAATAGGCAATCAATGAATCTCTAAAAAGGAAATACCTAAACCAAAAACCCTCCACAAAAAAGACCCATCCTTATTCCATGAATTTTTGCTTGAATTGTCAATACTATTTAATCTATATGTATACTGAGAAAAGTAAATGCATGAAATAGGATAGAACCTTAAAACCCATTAGAATGAAAATATCCATTTTTCAAAATGTCTTTAAGTGACATAATTTCCCCTAAAGAATATCAATTGACCTAAAAACTTCTTTTCTTACTCTTTTAATGTACACACCATAAATTGCCCTTGGACAGCATTTGTATTTCTGTTTGAGCTGATAAAAACCTTTGTAGTTCACTGCCATCTTCATTATGCATGAAATGTGACTATAAGGGAATATACTGTGACTCTAGGAGTGATAATGCATTACCTTGAGGCTCTCATAGATCAAAATCTGATGGCTAGATTGAGAGATAGGATAAAATTCAGGTTTAACAAACTTATTTCAGTTGAGGTTTCTTGACTTGACAGAATAAAGTTTTTATGACTTTTTGGTCTCTTTTATAATGAACATCACACATCAGTCAAGAAGGCCAATATCAAAATAGTCCACTGCTGGCTCAAAGAAGTGTTCAGCTCTTTCCATTTCCCAAAATAATTTTTTGTCATTTTAAAATTCCCCCTTTATTATAGTCCACCAAATCATATTTTTTATCACCTTAATACTTTCCACAATGTCTTATTCCTAACTTTTCTCAATAATATATTTATTCAAAAAAAATGATTCATATTTCTGTACTGGTAATAGCCCAGGGAAGGTAAATTATGAATGAAATACTTTAAAGAGAAAGTTACAAAACTAATTATGCATTTGCAAGTAAAGCTCTGCTTATATGGATTTACTATTTATTCCTGAGTTAGGCTAGTTTTCTACCTAATAATGGTCCCTCTTTGTTTTTAAGAGAACGTCTTAGTTTTAGCTAGGCACAAGATTCCCCAGCAAACTACATTTCCCAGTCTCATTTGAAGAGAATGAGAGGTAAAATGGAGGAGAAAGGGGACTTTTACCCTTCTCCCCTACTCCTGGGATACAGACATGAAACGAGAGCTGGAAATGTTTCCTCGGGTCCAGAAGTTGCAAGTTGCATGTTGAGAATGGCAGAGTTGCCTTATGAGCTATAAACTGCCTAACCGTACTATGAAAGAGAAATGAATGCCTTATTACAGCTTTGTATCCGTAATTTTTGGTCTCTTTATTCTCATAGCTCAGACTATAGCCTACCAGTATGCTAATATTTAAAAATTTAACTTCCATTTTATATTTTCCTTCATTTGCTCCTGTTTTTCCCTCCTAAAGATTCTATTCTCCTTTATCCAACAAAAGAAGCCTGAATTATTATTCTGTTCCTACACCCTTACCACGTTCATTCATTGCCTTTGGACCCATTTCCATGTTTATTAAGCACTATGGTTACCCTACTTTCCTCAGTGATTTATAGTCATTTATAAGTCATCCCATTATCTTTACTGATTTCTACATTTTTAGAAGTCAGAAATTTTATCTGATACTCAGATCTTCATCCCCACCCCTTAGCACATTGCTCCGCATACACTATGATTCAAGAAATGTGTCTTGGATGAATGAATACAAAATAAACTTCTAAAGCAGAACCCAAAACAGAGAATAGCAGCTTGGGTATGGGGAGGGAGTGGCTGTGTTACTGCTAGGCTTCCATAAAGACTGAAGAATAAGGAAGAACACCAGGAATTGAAAGCTTATTGTGATGCATGTGCACCTCAGGGTTTTTTTTTTTCTTCTTAATTTTAATTTTTTAGTGCCAGCTGGCAGAGCCCACTCCTCCCCTGCCAGCTGCCTGCCTGTGCTGCTGGCCAGCAGCCAGCAGCTGTGGCTGTGGAAAGAGGGCCTCCCAGATACCCAAGGCAGGCCACTGAAAATCACTCCTTTACAGTTTCTTGATAACCTTTTTTGAACATCTAATCATTAAGGAAGTCATCTTTTGAATAGTCAACTTTCTTCAAGAATTAAAGAGGGTATAGTCCTGTAAAGAAATATTTAGTTCGTGACAGTTTTATTTTCATGGCCTTATTTATGTACTCTAGTTACACTTTAGATTCTTGTTTGTAATTCTCAAGTGTGCAAAAGTGTTCTAAGATAATGAAAGG
>JAQZBX010023607.1:0-30712 GCA_029593785.1 Cabassous unicinctus
GGGCTTATATCCCATGGATACGGTGGATAGGATTATCCTGCCTTCAGCTGCAGGCTCTCTCCATTCCCTGGGATGGCCATTGTCCATCATCGTCTCCTCACCAGGTGACTTGGGTGAGTCCATTGAGCTGTAGAGTAGGAGTTGCAGCTCCACCTAGATTCCAGGCACAGCTGGCATATGGGCAGGCCAGAGGCTCCAGTCTCTGGAAGTACACCTACAAACTCCAGCCTCACATATAGGTTTGAATAGAACGGACTGATGGACCATGTGCAGGGAGGACTTATTTGAGACCAACTGTGTCACTCTCAGGAGCACAGATTCCAAAGAAGAGCCCACTGATAAGTGTCAATCTCTGGGGCTATCCCCCCTTGTATAGGACCTGGGTGTCTCCAGAGCCCTCAGGAGCCCCTCTGTGTGGGGTGATATCCACTTTGGTGTTCTATAAAATGCATTCTTATATGTCGTCCCATCTCTGCTCTCTTACCTCATATCCCTCCTGCTTTAGGAAACTCCTTTTCTGCCACCACTTGCAGCTGCCCCTCCTTTTGCTCCCACGGTACCTGGGTGTTGAGTGCAATAGCACATGCCACCTGGAGCCACAGCTGTGGTTTACTTGTCACTAAGCTGTGATCTGCAGGACAAGAAAGGCTCTTTCTGCACCTAGTACTGAGCACGGTTGTAGGCTGTAATTAAATGTAAATTGAATTAATAAATGACCATTAGATTTCTCTCTTCTGGCTATACTTAGAGGAGCTATCTTCAAAAAAAAAATGATAAAACAAAATTGGTCAAAATTACAAGTTTCAATCATATTCAGGTGTTTACTGGCCACTTTGCTAAAACATCCAGCAGATCCTGTCAGTGGACCCTTTATAGCAGTGCCTTCTCTCTGCCCTTCCAACCCCCACTCAGGACTGTTACAGTCTGGGATCTGCCTTGCTTTGAAATAAGCCTATGCCTCATCTCAGTATCTAGGCCCCTTTCCAAGTGTGCATAGCCTTGGAAATCCAGAGGAACTTGAGGGTATCTGAGGTCCCAGTTGCTACTCTGAAATGTCCTTCAATTAGGCCCTGCCCAGGTGCCATTTCCTTCCTGAATCCAGTAAGGCATTATTTGGAATATGGGCATGTAGAGACCATAGAGGAACAACACTCATTTCCTTTCCTTCAGTAGTGAAGTAGGCCATAAAAAATCTCATAATCATCATTCTCATCATCCCATCATCATCATGCTAGGAAGAGCCAACCGTCTATAAAATTTATTTATAATAGCAATGCCCTCTGTAGCTTTAATTCTTAAAATAACACAATGAGGTAAATATTACTATCTCCATTTTACTGATGAAATAAAATTGCCCAATAGCACCTAGCTGGTAAGGTGAGGAGCCAGGATTCAAATGATGTAGTTCTAATTCTAAAGCAGGTGCTCTTAATCTCTACATTATGTCCAGATAAGATGAATTCTGTATGGCAATTTTAAGCGGGACCCTGATCATACTGGAACATGAAATAGCATAACAGAAGAGAAATGAACACACCCAGAAATATCCAAGTCATTCTATAAGTAACTGTCATCTTATGGAGTAGGCGTACATAAGATTTCCAGCACCCAGCTCCAGACCATGCTGCTAACTATGTGGAAGAGGACCAGTCATTGCCACTACTGTTATCCAATCAGGCAGTGTCTACTTCATCCTAGGAGAAAACCCAGGTTATTTTCTTTTCCTACTAGTGGAAAATTCATCTGATTCAGTTAAAGCTAAAATATTTAAAAAGCCAATCATATAGTTAAATTAATTGATTTAAACTTTATCTCGATATGTCACTTAGAAGGAATGGTCTTGTATTCCTAGCCCAAGATTATGGTCTAAACACATTCTCAACTTAAAAAAGGATGTGATCACTTCAGAAAGCAAGAAAGGTGGTAAACAGCAAGTGAAAATCTCACAACTGCATTAGCAGAACTCTAATAAGAGAAACAAAATGTTAAAGTTGAGTATGCAGTTCATTTCTTTAGATGGATTCTAATTCCTATTTGAGCTACATCATAAAATCAACCTATCGCTAACTTTGAAAGAGTGGCATACAGAGATAGCAAAGTTATTCTCAGAATATAAATATCAACAAAAGACCTTGTATGTTTATATTTATGAATTCAGCATTTTAGTGGATATTGGTAGGATGGGCTTATTGCTTAATTTTGAGTCTACAAACAAGTGGAGATATTATACAGAAACTAATCCCAGACACTACTTTCTCCCAGGAAAGGTTCTTCCGGGACATTAGTAGAGGGAGAGAGAGAGAGCGCGCACGCACGAGCGTGATAGAGCGACAACAAAATGGAAAAATCTAAAGCAGGATCTGGTGATATAAATGAAAACAAAAATTTACTGAGCACCAAACATGTATTAGGTAACTTGGTACTTGGAAATTTAAAGATGAAAAAAGACATGGTCCCTATACTCAAGGAGCCCTAAACTCACAGGAGAATCAGACAGATGAAGAAATAACCCAGCACCTCTGAGGAGGAAGTAATTAAATCCATGTACAACTGCTTCAAAGAATGATATTTTTGATGAATTTTGAACAATCAGTAAGACTTTTCTAGGCAGTAAAGGGGTTAGAAGGGCTTGCCAGGCTGAGGAAACAAGTGTTAACTCTCAGAATACATGAAAATGGCATCTCATTCAGTGAAACTGGAATGTAGGATTCAAAACAGAAGGCAGGGTAGATATAGTTGGAATAATTGGGTTATATTCAGACAGAAAAGTGGACAGGTTGAGTTTGTAGTTTTTGTTTTGTTTTCATTTTTTCATTTGTCTTGTATTTAAATAATTATTGGTGATGTGGTCCAGAATTACTAAGGCGGAGGCTGTAGAAAGAGAGTGGAACAGAGAGTCCAGAGAGATATTGGAAGTCAGATCAATAGGACTTGGTGATGTAATGGAGATGAGGGAGAAAAGGGTTTTGAAAATGACTGTAAGGTTTCCGTTTTGAATAATTAAGTGCATGGTGATGTCATTAACTGAGCTGAGTACTGAGGAGCAGGAGCAAATTTTATAAGAATGATAATGGGAATTGGGAGTATAAAGGGAGGGAGAAGTGGTCCCATGACAAACTCTGAACACCCCTAGCCAGGACAAAACAGGTCAGGTAAAAGAGACAGGTGACAGTCAAGATAAGACATACTATGTTAAAAATGAATCAGTGGTCTCAAACTTCTTTCTAACCTTTACAACGTATCTCTCAATACCTAGAAAATTAAGAGTTACTTCAAACACATTATTAGTATGCTGTTATCATCAATCAGTGTCTAAAAGTTCCTTCTGTACAGAAGACATGTCAAGAAACATAAAGATACAAGACACAAGTATTGGGTAGAGAAATGTCAATAATGACTCCCAAAATTTTATGATAGAATGACTAGAAGAAAACTGGCACTACTGGTGTGGAAAGAAGAATTCCAATCCCTATTCACCATGTGGGAATTTGACTTGTTCAATATAAACAAAATGGTTTCTTAAAGAAATACCCAGAATTCCTGATGGCTAGCAAGAAGTAACTACTCTTTTGATTAAATAAATAAATTCCTTGCAGAAGTGATGAAAGCTAATCTTTTCTTCCACAATTCTGAAGTTAAAATGAATTAGAAAAAGATTTAAAATTTCAGGACTTAGCACCATGAAAATATGACTAATTGAACAGAGAGAGAATTCTGAAGAACACATAAATAGAGCTAAGGATATTTCTTGTGATCCAAAGTGACTAAAATTATTTTTATATTCTGACTGAGATGCTGAACAAGCATAATCTATTAGAAATCCTTTGGACTAGTCACTGTTGAGTTTCAGCCAGTAACTCCTTACACATTTCAGGCAGCTGTTGAAATGGCTGAGAAGCTGTTTCTCTTGGGGAAAGACAAAGGAAAGATTCATCTGGTTATGATCCTTTTAGTAGTTTCAGGAGTTCAATGAATTTGGATGTTTCTTTTATGAGCTGCATATGCATGTGGAAAAACAGAGAGACACCAGTTAATCCTTGATGCTAGTTGTATAACACAGAATCCTGCAGTAAGGCCCGGAGGTCTGACACACAACTGAGTTCAGGAACTTATTTGGAAGGAAAATCTTAAAGACCAAAATACTACCTCAAAAGGTGAATCACTCATGTGTCAGAGACCCAAAGCCAGATGAATCAAGAAAGATCAAATGGGACTTTTTGCCCCACTTTCACCCTTGGAAAGCTTCCAAGGTGGTTGTTTCCTTGAATCACCCCATGAAACCAGTATGGGAATAGTATACTTGGGTGGCATGGCTGAGGAGGTATACACTTGAAAGATATCTGTAATAATTTCTGACTTTCAACTCATGACATTAAGGAAGGTTGGATCACAGCATTCTCAAGAAATATTATAAGCTGTTCATGAAACAACTATGATGTAGAGCAAAGAGCACTGCACTTAGAGTCAGGTTTCAATTCAGTACCTAATTTTGCCTTGTACTAGATTGGCAAATCTGAGCCTTAGCATCCCCATCTGTAAACGCAGATAACAATACATATTTCAACAGTATTTTATGAGAATTAAATAAAATAACATGCTGCAAATTGACCTGGACAGAGTAAATGATAAATAATATTAATATAAACAGTCCATTCAACAGATGCTTATCAATGGCATTGTTCTGGGCCAGACTGCCCAAAAACCGTATGAATAAATAAAGTTATCGTAAAGAAATCTCCTTTTCAGTGTTTTCGTATCTTCATTCTCTGAATATTGACATTTTGGCATTTTCCTCTTTGTTAGGTGAAGATTTTACTTCACACACACACACAAACCTGAGGTAAAATTGAAATTTCGAATTAATCTTCATCTACACATTGATAAAACCAGACATGGGAAATGAGAATCAAACCCAGACAAGCCAGTCACTTGAATGACTGCTGCTAATTAGGGTCCCATGTAGGAGCAAGGTAAAACTTCCACTTTGGGGCTCGCAGCACTGATAGAGGCCTTTCTTTGTGATCCTTAGAGCTTTCGTCTTCCTGACAGGGCTGTGTTCTAAGCAAACTTAATATCCTTTTCTAGAACTAGGAAATGATTTCTTCTACAAATAGCAGTACCAGAAATGTACATGCAAATGTCTTCCAAAAATATTTCATCTCTCTTAAAATCTTAGGGATGCCTGCACAAAAGAAATCCTCTATGAGAGATTTCAATGCTCCCAAACACCAGCTGGACTCTCAAGAAAGAGGCAAAGTAATAGAAGCAAGTGCAAGTGTGTGTGGGGGAGGAGGGGGAGAAGAGGTGCAGGGGACAGACTTCCTTCATCTGCAAGCCAACCCAGTAGGCAATATCTACTGTCTGTATCTCCTGAAAACGTCTAGGAAGTCTTAGTCATGGATGTGCTCAACCGGTCCTTCAAGCTGAGCACAAAAAAAAGCCATCAGCCTTTGCATGGAGGAACACACAAATTCTTGAACTTTCTCTCTGTCTCTACTTGCTGTGCCTTGGCCTCAAAAAATTGATTAGGAGAAGGTGGGGAAGAAGTAGAGGAGGAAATAATTTAATACTTGTTTTTATGAATTGGGCAAAAGAGAAAGGGAATCTGAAACCCCATTCACTTCAGATTTAATCAATGTAAGAATGGTCTGTCAGACAACTATTTCCAAGCCAAGTGCAAAGATAATATTAAAAAGCTGGCTCAGTTGTTTATGAACAAATCACAAATTAAAAACCTAAACTTTATTTCTTAAAGATTTTGTATAAGTTGAAGTGGGGGGAAAGCCCATGAAACCCATTAATTGTGTGTAGTAGATTCTATAGGACAGCACCCAGAATCTGAGGTCTCCTCTAGCTCACCTCTACACTAAGTATTCTTCTCAAATACCAAATGCTTATTAAATAAGAATTTTTTAAAATATACAAGCCATATTTCATAATTGAGTCTTATGCATTTTGTAACATGTTTTTTTATTTAATTTTCACAAACACCCTACTAGGTAAATATTATGCTCCCCATTTTACAGATAAGGAAATAGAGGTTCTGAGGTTAAGTACTTGTGAGAGGTTACACATTCAAGTGAGAGGCAAAAGTATTTAAATAGAGTTCTGTCTCGCTCTCAGTCTCATGCTCTTGTGAAAACTTTGCCTTGCATTCCTAAAGAAGTGGGTAAACCAATATTAAAAATTCTGCTCATTGTAATCTCATTCTGCCCCAGAATATCAGAATTATGGTTTTTGAGCATGTGCTTGGTCATTGGCCAGGAGGCAGTGAGAAGTTACTTTAAAATTTTCCGGCAAATAACTGGTCATCACTCAATAAGAAATGCTCATTCCCTTTTCTAAGAAGTAAAGAATCCTGGCTTCAATGACAAGGAAAAGGCCAGAGTCAACAGTGAGGAATGAATGCAACTGCCAGGATAATCTGCCAACAAATCATGTACCTTGCCAAGAAAAAAAAAAAAAAAAAGAGTCTGCTTGGCATATGGGTTTATAATTGCCAAACAAGTAGGAGCAGTAAGATTAAGGGGTTTCACTCAGTTGGAAAAACACACCAAAGCCACTAGCACTTATACAATCAAGCTTTTAATGTATATTTATAAACTAATATCAACTCTAATTATCATAAAAAAGGAGAAATATAACAAATGTGTTTGCAAATTTTATGGCTCAGTGCTTGATATTCTTGAAGACATTATGGTTTGCTTAGAATCATAGACTCATGGCCATAACAGGAACCTTAGGATTTATACCACTGAACCCTATCATTTTACAGAAGGAAAATCCACATCCTTGAGAAATTAACAAAAAGCCAAAGATCACACCAACATCAGAGCCATGTCTTGATCCCAAATATTCTGATTTGCCCAAGTTATACAACTAGCTATTGATAGAACTGGAAGTAGACCTTAAGTCATCCTTATTCTTCTCCACATGCTTACTGTTTTTCTATCTCAAAGATGCATAAGAAGATAAAATCATCACAAGCAAAATAACCAAGCCAAAAGTCACAGGCACCCTGTAAAATAGATATCCTAAGGCAAAAACAAAACAAAATAAAAATTAACTAAAAAACCCACATCAAATGTAGAAAAATTCTGCAGTATCTCAAAGATCCATTCTATTTTATTTTCTGATTTTTGTTTTCTTTCCCAGATAGTTTTAAAGCCAGTTGGGGTAAATATCTATGACCATATTTGTCAAAGTAAAAGAGATAACGCTTATAATAATTGATTTAAAATCAAAGACTGTCTCAGCATTTTCCCCAAGAGATCTATTTGGAGCAAACCCAAATAGCTTGTCCATATGTAACATACAGAGACATCTCCTGTAATTCTTAATGAGCACTAGACCATTTATTAAAATAACCACTTATTTTAGGACCATTTATTTCCTTTATGGCCTAACAGAAATTTTAACATTAACTTCATTGAATTATAGGAGTTGTATTGCAAATTCTGTGCCAGTTTCCAGGCAAGCAAAACTTTTCTACCTTGTAAATTTGTAAATTTTATGACTCAACTCTGTTTTTAAAACTCCAATGTTGATAGAGTTAAGGAAAGATGATGAATAGATGAGATCCTTGGGGGCGAGGGAATCATAAAGAGAAAATGTGCAAGGAAGAAGAGAAAGATATGACAAAAATTCCAAAAATGAATCAACCAATTCTAATTCTATTCTGGTTTTGTCTCAGACAATGTAAAGTCCCAGTGGTCATGTCTTAAATTTAAAAATATCTGTTTTTGCTTCAATAGCTTCCCATTGACCTAATGTTAAGTGCTGTGAGAAAATTGGAGACTGTGTGAATATTTTAAAATTATCTTTGTCAGAAAATTCATTCACAAATTGTCAGATTGCAGTATCTTAAAGTGAGAAATAGCTCTTTCTTTACTTTCTTCAACCTTCTTTAGCATTTGTTTTCACTAGTTTATAAAATTCTGCCACAAAACTTAAGAAAATAACTACCAATAATTTTATCACCTAATCCTCATAATCCAATGGGAGAAACTGAGACACAATTAAGTAATCTGCTGAAGAATACACAGCTTGTAAAAGTTAGACCCAGAATTCCTAGCTGGTCATGCTGACTCCAACAACAAAGTTCTTAACTATCACTCGACTTGTATTTCAAATGAAATTCTTATGATTAATTGACTTTGTAAAATGGCAAACTCCTACTATGCCTTATTCCACAAATAAATAAGGTCAGAAATGCTGACTTTATCTAAACTCAGCCACTGTAGCTTACTAAATATTTTAGCTGGAATTATTTTTTTGTGATCATCATTGCTGCTAATATTCCAGATGTTAGAGCAAATATAAGTGTTTATATCTGTATACTCCACAATCGACACATTAGAAATAAAAGGTAGCTTCTAGTCATAGATCCTGAGTGGATTTCAATGGTTACTGATAAAAATCACTGGTACTGAAATATTTTAAGTCTTCAGTAACTAATTAAATCACTTGCTTTTCTTATCTTGATTAGCCTCAAGGAGTTGGAAAAATGGGAAAAGATGAGGAAGGCAAGTTAGAGAAGTTGTGAGTAACTCAGAGGAGCAATTATCGCAAAACACACTTTCCTAAAGTTGTGGATAAAGCATTATTCTTGTGACATGCTCTTTGACAAAATAAGACAGGCGTCTCTTCTTTGCTAGGTTCTAGGCTAGACAAAAGAAGCTCAAATATGCAGCTAGCACAGCCTCCGCCCTCATGGAATTAATTGTGTTGATTCAGCAGAAAACATGCAATAGTAGAAATGCGTATAAGATACAATTGTGAAGAGAAAAGGCTGAAAATTCTTAGATGAAGAAGTGTCAGAAAAGGTTCCACTGGGCAGAATGGATGAGAAGAGTTTTAAAAATAGAGTAAGCCTTTGGTGAAGAATAGGAGAGATTGCATTCCAGAAATAGAGAATGGCACGTACAAGGACACATAGGCCTAAAACAGGTTCAAACAACTGTTAGTAAAAGTTGGGGACTCAAGGGAAGAATTTATAAAGTGAGTTTCAATATGTATTTATTGAATACTAAAAGTATGTACTCACTTTTACCACCCTTATTTTGGGACCACCCGTGCTCTCAGAGTAGAGCCCTGAACAGGTACATGTATAACTATGATATAATGGTAGAAGTACTGTTGTAAAACCACAAAGGAGGAAGTCACATTTAAGTTAGACTATTACTGGAAAGTAAAAATTGTCCAGAGACATTCCAGGAAGAAGGAATAGTGTGTGATCTAAAAGGACCCCAGTATGTGATTGGGGAGCAGCCTGTAGGCTCATATGTCTTTAGTGTAAGTTGTATACAGGGATAGCCTGTTTTATGTCATTGTTTTGCTTTTTTTTTAAATCCAAGTGTTCTTCAAAATATATGCGGCAGGTCTAGCGCATGAGTCAAGCATCATTAAATGTATTATGAATTGCTACCATAAACTCGGAGTTTTCGACAAGCCAGGCATTTTCTGAAGTGCTTTACATAAAGCAGCTGGTTTCAAACTGATAAGCAGTGCTGCACAAGCCCCATTGGGTGAGGGAGCAGGGAGTACAGCTGCCAGCAGGAGCATATAGAAGGCAAAACCCTGCTGGACTCCTGCCCCCAGACCTCTTTCTGCTCAACTTAAGTCATGGGCGTCCACATAGGATTTTCTGAAGAATGGTCATGTTGCCGAAATATATACATATATGATATATCATATATATATGATATATATATATGTCTAAACCATTGCTAGACATTTTCTCAATGAAGCTATGAGACATATTACCTCCTTTTTATAGTTAATAGAACCAAGGTTTAAAAAGATTAAGGAACATGTTCAAGATTACCCAGTCAATAAAAGGCATAGCCAGGATTTGGACCCTGCTTTGCCTGTCTCTAGAGACTCTGGCCTTAGCTGATATATTTAAACAGGTTCCTAAAAGGACAAGTGAAATCATGATCTGGTTGTTTATCCTCATATTTGCCTTTGTGTTCTGTTCAAGCCTAATCAGCCAAAAGCCAAGTACAACTCTCTCCTCTGACAAAATCACATCTATTGACTCCATGCAGCAAAGGGCATATACCCCAGAGGAACCATGGAATGCCAGTCCGCAGTCGAGGGAGAGACAGGTTTTGTAAGGTTTGGGTTCCTGCTGAAGAATTCTGAGAAGGTGTAAGAAAAATAGAAATCAGCTCTGGATTAGTTGCTATTTCTGAACTGGTGTTTGAGTTTCCCAGCTGCTAAAACAAAAACTATACAATGACTTGGCTTAAACAATGGGAATGTATTGGCTCATGGTTTTGAGGCGAGGAGAGTCCAAAATCAAGGTGTCAGCAAGGCAAAGGTGATGCTTTTTCCCTGAAGACTGTGGCATTCTGGGACTGGTTGCTGGGGAACCTTGATCCTTGGCTCTTCTGTCACATGTCAGTGCATATGGTGATGACTTCTCCTTTCTCCTCCAGGTCCTCTTGACTTCCAACTTCTTTCCATGGCTTTCCCTCTCTATGTCTGAATTTCACTGTGTTTATAAAGGACTCCAGTAATCCTATTAAACCCCAAACTCATTCAGTTGGGCTGCACCTTAACTGAATTAACATCTCTAAGAGATCCTGCTTGCAATGGGTCCACATCCACCTGAATAGATTAAGATTTAGAACATGTTTTTCTGGGATACATATTTCAAACAAGGATTAACTCAAGCTAGGAGCTGTCTTGAGGAAAGGACAGTTTAGCAACTGAGTATCCCCAGTAGGACATGGGAAGAATAAAGCAGTTCTGGGAGAATGATTGATAAGGAAACAAGTGAAAGAAAGTCACTCAAAGAGGGGGTCCCTTTGGCATTTTATAGCTGCTCTGTGACCTTGACTTGTCTCCTGTTAATTTTGCAGCTGGTGTCCTACCAGCCTGATGAAAGGCAAGGCTGCTTTATTCTTTTTCAGTGTGGGCTGATTTTCATTCTTTCAGTCCCAGACAGGCTTTTACTCTTTTAGTTCTCTAAACCTTCTGGCATCACCGTTCCAGTCTCTACCATGAGCGCTGAAGTTACCGCTGCCTCTCTTCCAGTAGGATTTTTATCAAATGCAATACTTTTCAAAGCATACATCCATTGTTGTCTACCTAAAATATTGTGTCAGTCAGGTTCTTAAATATATGATATATATTAAGAGTTTTATTTTAAGGAATTGCCTCACACCACTGTGAGGGCTGGCAGGTTGAAAATCTGTTGAGCAGGCTGGAAACTCAGGCAGGAGTTGATGCTGAAGGTTTTTTTTTCTTTTCTTTTCTTTTCTTTTCTTTTTTTTTTTTTGTTATTTTTGTTTCTATCTTGATGTTGAAGGTTTTAAGCCAAATTTTTCCTTCTCCAGGGAACCTCAGTTTTGCTTTTAATGCCTTCAACTGATTGGGTGAGGCCCACCATATTTTTCAGGGTACTCTCTTTTACTTATGTCCAACAATTGTAGATGCTAACCACATTTGCAAACTACCTTGGCAACAACACTTAGTATTTGATTACACAATTGGGCACTATAGACTAGCCAGGTTGACAAATAAAACTATCACACACACCAACATGTATTAGGCACACCTCTAGGCAGTACGGAAGCAATCTCCTTATCAAAACGCTTTCTTCCCTAAACCCAGGGCCAATTATAGGACTTCGGAAGAATCAAAAATAATGTCCTACCAAGAAAAGTTTGAGGACCTCTGGACTAAGCAGTAAAATGCATGCATGTTGATGTTGTGGGTTTGTAATATATCACTAATGAGAGAAATCTATTTCCTGAGGTAAAACTTTCATGGGAAGACCCTTCCTTGCCCCAGGACCTAAGAATTAGAGAGTCAATATAATAAAGAGAATATAAAATGAAGGGAAATATCTAGGGTTCCATTGCAGATCACACTGGTTTCCTTGCACTGTCTCCTTAAGGTCCATGGTCCCGCCCCATTTGTTTCCTCTCCCACCTGTGTTCCATAATCAGAACAAGGGTCAGGGCCTCCAACTGGAAGTATTGCCCAATTATTTAACATTATGGATTGAGTCCTCATCTAGGTAGAAGTGGTCTTAGTCAACATAGCTGAAAATATGATTTGAATATAGTCCTTGTCATGAAGTTGTTCACAATCTAGTGATAATAACAGTTGTGAACACAAATGTGAGGCAAATTCTAAGTATTATGGTATCATCCCAACTTGGATTGGACTATGGTATCCAAATTTAAGTAGCAGAAAAGACATTTGCATTGAAAACTGAGTAGAGTGGTTCTCTCCACATCATAAATCCTGCAGAGACTAAGTGCTAGTTATTTTTAATTAAAATTTCTGTTCTAAATACATATGTCACTGTAGCAGGAGTCATCCCTGAAGGAAGTAAGTCTAGGGAAACTAGGTGAAAAAAAAATCACAAAAAAACCCATGGAAGAGCCATAATAGTATAAATTGGTTTTACATTTCCTCTGATAGGGAAAAATGATTCACAGGATTGGCGATTTGTTCATATTTGGTAATTGTGCAGTTTTGTGAAAAGCAAAATACATGTTTGCCATAAACCATATAAGCACTGAAATTATACTTGATAGCAGTATTATGATATACATTTGTTAGGTAGTAAACCGATATATACTGAAAAGCCCTTCAAGAATAATGCATCCCACATTTAAAATTACTTTAAATAGTATTTCAGTCAGGTCTCTAATTTGTGCATGGAATGTGGAAGAGAATTGAAAATGAAACCACAATTACATAAGTTTGACCCATTAGAGAAATTAAATATAATACACATAAACATGTGAAGAGTTTATTTTAAATAAATCAGCCATCCTGACGTGGAAGCCACAAATTATGAAATTGTATTTGGTTTTCATCCTAACACTAAAACTTCAAAATGGCATTCACACATGGCTGAACTTCTTTCTGCGGCCAGTTTGGACTGTGCCAATCCACAAAGTCAGGCAAGTACATGAACATGTACCCATCACTGATATAATTTGTGGTCCAAGGATAGAGCTTTGCAGAGACCCTGCAGTCATTCTCAGACAAACAAGGTATTCAGAACTAAGCATTGGAAACTAATGTTTTACTGTGCGATTGAGGTTTGTTATTGGTCATTTTATCAGAATAAAATAATCTGTGGACTGTGGCATATTTAAAAATATCTATGTAGAAAAATAGAAAAACTACTAGAATACAAAGATCTCTTTGAAACAGCTTAGGCAGTAGCCTGTGCTTTCCTATATGATCTTTATTTTCTTTCTGTATCTTTGCCTTGGCACATTATGGATTACTAGAACCAGTCCATTTCTAAAGAAGTCTGCAGAAAATGGCAAGGAGGTAGAAAATCGCGGCCTTTCAAGCCCTGCAAATCTTGGACTGAATCCTGGCTCTGCCCTCTACTGGCCGTGGGCAAGTTATTTCACCTGAATGAGAATGACATCCTCTATAAAATAGAGATAAGAGCTCTCACATAGGCAGTTGTGTTCATGTCATTGTATACGTAAAGGGCTAACGTAGTGTCAGTCTCCAGCTGTGGGACAGACAATGGAGCCATCTTAGTTATTACTGTGATGGCTAGTATGTCACACAGCGTCTGCATTAGGAGAGTACCAGCAGCTGCACCGCGCTTTTCTATTGCTGTCACTATTCTGCCTTCACTTTAGGGCCCTTGTTGCCCTGCTCACTTCTAAAAATCACTTTATCTGCGTCTCATGATGCTTTCCTGCACATGTTTTCCGTGCTGCCCCAAACGCTGCTAACAGGGCGATAGTAGGATGCAGGCAGGCAGATAAACATGATAATCTTCCACCTAGAGGGAATATCAATGTGCTTTTAAGAACCAGTGACTCTGAAGAAATGCCCCCAATCTTCCTGAATATAAAACTGGGCTGTTTCTAAAGAAAGACCTTTTTTTAATATGATAAATCATAATGATTTAAGGTTTCAAATTTAGAGATTGGACTTCCAAAACCTAACAGAATTCTATTACATTTGCAAGCTGTTGGCTATATCTTTTGGCCCTTCATCCATTCCATCAGTGAGTTCAGTAAAGATACTGCCTAAAAAGGGGGGTGAAATGGAAGAGAAGAGCATGCCTACTCAGGGCCACTTTTCAGCCCTTTTCCAAGAATTCCAGTTTGGGCAGTACCTGGACCCAATAACTTATCTGACCACAAAAATAATCCTTCTGGGTGGCACCCAGGATGTAATATATATAAGTCCATATCATATTGTTTTCATTTTTAATTCATAGTATAATTGATCAGGGCAATGGTTCTTTAGGTAAAAATATAAATAGAATGTATCATGAAACTGATCAAAATTGCAGTATTATCAAAAATACATTCCTGGGAGCAGCTGTACCTCTGTGGTTGAGCGCCTGCCTCCCACATACGAGATCCCAGGTTCAATCCCCGGTACCTCTTTAAAAAAAAAAAAGAATACATCCCTGAAACCATTTTGTATAAGCACCTTGCTGTCTTGAATCCATTGGGATAAGAAACGATGCAAGCTCTATTCAGTACACCTATGATGTCATCATCTCTGGAAACGTTATTAGTACTTCTACTGAATCCCTTTTATATTTTTATGCTTTAAAAGCTTACATATGGTTTTTGCTCATTTATATTTGTTTCTTGGTTGTCTGCCTTCTGGTAGGAGCTTGAGGTGGCTCTACCATAGGGGCAGCATGAAGATTTGTGATCTTAAGTCATTTATATAAATGCGCTGGATAAACAGTCCACATGCTCTCACACACAAAATCCTTGAAGCAGTTTTGTTTTTCTTAAGTCACTTAAAAAGTCAGAAACACCAGCTCTTAAAAACGAACCATTTGGTATTCAGGGTTACATAATCTGTCATTCCCCAGAGCAGATCGTTATCAATGAAATAATGTATGCACTTGTGGTTGACTTCGTAGGTGCAGCCACCCTGTCACCAAGTCTCCTCGGCTTACTGCTGCCTGCCCTCGGCACCGTCATCTACTTGGGATTCTGAAGGTGGTGTGGCAGCCCCTCTCCCCAGCCCGGCTCAGAGGACACTCTTCACCCCTGTGAGGATTACAGTTCCTTCCAATTCCTACGGCTTCGTCCTAAGCCAAAAGAATTATTCTTCAACGAACTACCCAGCTGATTTACAACACACGTTATGACTGAGGCATTCAGGAACCCCTTCATCCAAAAGAATAAACTTTCAAATGGATATGAAATGATTTTTAACTCGTTCCAATATGCCTTATAAACCACTTAACCTGATTCTGTGACCGTTGCATGATTTTAATCCAATGGAACAAGTTACAGTGTTCAATTCAATACTATAGGCTGTAGAGTGAGGGTAAAAAAAAAAATCACCAGACACAGGTGCTTTAAATTTAATAACAAGTTGTGAAACATAATAGAGGTTGAAATGTTGATTGTATGTGGTAAATGTAAGAGTAATTCAGTCTCTTGTACTATCCTCGCTGTTGTGGGTCCTGCATATTTTTGAATGGCCCCTATCATTTGTGACATTTTGAGTTCTACTTTTTCAGAAAAGTATAACTAATAACATTTTGACATAACCTTATTACCAAATCATTTTACTGAATGAGTTGAAAGATTTAGAATACTGAAAGCCAAATTCTAGAATTCATTATTGGTATTCTTATTTTCAAAGTAAATCATTTTCTATTATGTGATTTCATAATCAGTAACACATTTAAGTTCATTTTTAAAAGTAAAGTCAACATAATGTATGGAGTGTTTTTGTTTTTGTTTTTAACTTTTGTATTCCACTCTGAAGTTATTTTATGTTTTATCATCACTTGCAAACATAAAAACCACAGTTCTTTATATAGAGTATCATCATATCACTGTTTTTATTCTTATGTAGAATGATGAATTCTAAAAAGTAAAGTGTGTCCATTTTTTTTTCCTGAGATATGACAGTCTTTACAGCTGTAAACAAATGACAGTGAAGTGAATATCAGAATTACCTAATAATATTCTAATATCTTTGTTTTTGTGCTTCATTCCCAAGTTTAATATTTCTTTATTGAAGGTGTAGGGTCAAGAAATCACCTGTAGATTGAAAAAACTACAGAAATTCCTTTTCTTAAAATTTAGTTTTAAACTCATTTCCCGTTTTAATGCAATACTGAAAACTGGCTAAAAATACCAAATCAATATGTTGCCAATGGTACTTTTAAGAGTATGCAAAACTAGAAGGCCAGGGGGAGACAAATAATGTGTCTGTATGATGGTGTCTCCCAAGTGTTAGTGCTTTGGGGTTTTATAAATTGTGAAAAGGAAGACGCACATTTCTTCATTCTCCATGGTGTGCACGGAAATGTGTTTGAGTGTGGATGTGAACGAAATCGAGTAATAAAGGGTTAGCTGGCTCATGAAATAGTGCAATGTCTGATGCTTTGAGAGGTATAATCCTATTTTATTAGCACAACCTTGCTAGCTAATTAGAGATAGAGTTTATCTTTTTAGAAAGGATACCTTATAGGTTCATAAAAAATATTTACAGGAAGCAAGTATAGATATATTACTACTTTACCCCACTTTCTTTAATTTGTATAATTTTTGTACAATATATCTATGTGTAAATGTTTAGAGTCTTCATTATGAAAAATATCAATAAACATTTCATTAGTTTACATTTAATTCTTTGTTATAAAATGAAACTTTTTAAAATAAGTGAAATGGATGATTTCCCAGTGGAAGTATGTCAACAGTCTTAAGTCATTACCAGTTTTCATACAATATTTAATTATTTGGGAAAAAAAACAAATGTCTTCATACTTTAGAGAAATGACTATTCTGTAAGACTTCTGTACAAATGTTTGTGTTTTCATTGTTACACTTTGGGGTTTTCCTTTTGCAATGTGACCCATGTTGGGAATTTTTATATAATCAACAAGAACTAAATCTTTTGCCAATTGCATGCTTGCCTTTTTTTTTTTTTTCTAATGTATGGTAATAGAGAGCAAAACTGGTTAGATTTTGCATGAAATGGTTCTGAAAGGTAAAAGAAAACAGACCTTGGAGGTTGTTTAATTTTAAATTTATGGCAGAGATAAAGTAGATTAAAACCACTCATATACTAACTCAAGCTTTTCAATTCCTTGTACAATTGTACAAATTTGACTGGGACTATCAGTTTTAGCTGTTGTCAACGTAACTAATGTATCATCTGCTTTAAGACCCAAGATTCTTAATTAAACTTTATAAGATATAGACACATCTGTTGTTTCTTTGTATTTCAGGAAAGGTGATAGTAGTTTTATTTGATACTGATGAATATTGAATTGATTTTTTAGTTATTTTTTATCATTTTTTCAATGGAGTAGTATAGGCCTGTGCTTTGTCCTTTTTATGAATGAAAAATTATGAAGAAATAAATGTATTACTGTTACCCAAGAAATAGCAACTGTCCTTTCAATTTACCTAAAGTTTAAACTCATATTTGGGAGATTTTCATTATAAATTCAATAGTATGGTATAAATATTACCTGTTAAGCTTCAGTTCAGTGTTTGAGGAGTTCTACAAAAAAATAGTATACACACACACACACACACACACACACACACATACAGGCATTATTCCATTGAAATCAGATCTGTTAATACCTTCAATTCAGGGGGGATGCTAGATTTTGGGAAAATGAGACTATTTAACCCTGAGTGAGATGCTACTCTAATAAGTAATATGCACAAATAAGGCATGAATCTTCAGACAAGTAGCTGTTCCCAGAACTCTGAATCCCAGGTCTTCCTTTCCTCTGATTTACCTTTTCTTTCTGTGTTCTGATTGTGATTCTGCAATTGCATTCTGACCTTCCTTCCTGTTTCATGCAGCCTTTGGGACCCTGCTGCCATTTCTCTACCCTAAGTATTAGTTTACTCCCATTCCATAATTTTGCTTTCGGTGTTTGACCTTGGAATTAACCCGAGCTCTAATGCCCCAGGCTCCTGGAAATCAAAGCTGCTTTCTTTGAGAGTGTTTTCTACATTAGAGGTTCTCAAACCTGGTTGCCCAGCAGGATCACCTGGAGCATTTGAAAAACTGAAATGGATTCCCTGGGCCCCAGTCCAGACTTAACAAATCAGAATCCATAGGGTGAGGTACAGGAGCATGCACATTTTGAGGTTGTTCAGGATATCTTCATAGGTAGCCAGGTTTGGGAATCGTAGGTTTTCATGACAAGTATAAGCTAGATGGACTGATATTTTTAGGTAAATCAACAATATATTTCAACATCATTTATGCATAATTTAAATATCTCTTAGGAAAAATATCCATTATCTTGGCTTGCCTAAAATGTTGATTTGCTTATGACCATTCTTATATTTTGTTTCTACATCTTAAATATCAAGATCCAATACATTTTTCAGTCTAATAAAAATATTCCCTAATTTGTTTGCATTTAAAACACAAGAAGCAGCCTGAAATGCAACCTCAAATTTCTTCTCAAAAGGAATGTGGATCTTCTTTACTTTTTCTTTTTTGTCTTTCTTTTTTTCTCTTCATGTTACTTGGAAAGTAATTAACTAAGTAATTAACTTGGAAAGTTAATTGTATTTTTAATACTTAATTCCCTGTCTAATCTTCTGGAGATTTCCAATAAAAATGTTGGTGAAAAGTGCCCCACTCCCTTCAGCATTTAGTTTTTCGGATTAGAAACATGGTGATTTTCAATGAGTTGAGGACAATATTAGGTTTCTACCTTGTTTATTATATTTAAAAACAGGTCTCACTTTTGAATCAGTAGAAATAAACTTGATACTTGGGGTAATATATATCATTATTTCCAATTTGGCTCTAGAATTCAGTCAGGCTTATCCTGAGGCTAAACTGTGAAGTGAAGAAACTTGATCTTCATCTGTCCTATCTCCCCATTCAGGATCTTTGCTTCATTGGATGCCTTGAAAGCAATGCCAAATACCTTGATACCTTCTTCTCCTTTTCTCTTTTCAAAACCCGTATACGGTCCATCCACACTGATTGAAATGCTGCTGTAAACATGTTTTTAGAGGGCAGTTGTTGTTGATAGTATTCAACAGTATGGGTGATTCTCAAAGACGTTATGGTATGCTAAGTGCAAAAAGTCAGATTCAAAAGGCTCGTGCATCATTTATATGACATTTTGGAAAAGGTAAAACTAATTTCAGAGAAAAGTTCGGTGATTGCCAGGGGATGGGAGTAAGAAAAGGGTTTGGCTACAAAGAACAACATGAGGGAACTCAGTCGGTGATGGAACTGGCGTGTTGACTCAACTCTTTGCATTTGTCAAAACTCAAAACTGTACACCAAAAAGGGTGAGTTCTACTGTACATACGTTTTTAAAAACTTTTTTTAAAAATTCAGTTATAAAATGATCATAGGCACTGGACAGACATGTGTTGCTATTCTAACTCTACCTGTGATGCTCAGAAACTAATGCAACATATTGAAACTCAGCTTCCTCCTCTGTAAAATCGGGATAACACTATTCCTATCATTCAGAATTATTTCAGTTGCAAGTAACAGACACTCCTAAAATTAGCTTAAAGAAAAATAAGAATTTACTGGCTCAAATAATGGGATCCACAAGATGGACTGGATAAAAGTGCTTAAGTAATGTTCTCAGGGGACTGTCTCTCCATTTGTTAATTCTTCTCTCTGGGCCTGGGATTCATTCTCAGGCAGGCTGTGATACCTTGAGACAGGAGTCATAGGTGCTAATGGTTCCAAGTCTGCATTCTCCTGGCCAGAGTCAAAAAATAATAGAGTCTCTCTCTCTCTCTTGACTTAATACATACACCAAATCTCATTGAAGACTCAGATTATCCCCAAGAGTTTGGTATATTTTAGTTAGCCAACCTGGGCACCTCTTGTCCATCCTTCTGGGTAGTTGGAGGGTAGTAAAGACATTGTAATGGAAATTCCCATCTGGACCACATGGCATGGAGGCAGGATGGTCTTCCCAAAGGAAATGTCAGGTACTGTTAACATAAGGAGAGTGTTGGACTGGCAAAAACAAGTCTCCCTTCCACTTAGTTCTATGAGAAAGAGTTAATGTGCCTGACACATAGTAAATTCTCTATGAATCTTAAATATCCTGTGCAATCATTACTTTTCAATGGATGTATGCAATTTAGCATTTAGGACTTCTAAAATTCTTACTTTAGGTGGTTACCAAACTATCTGTTTATACTTAGTTGGAGGTTGGCATTTACAGTCAACTCTAAGTCAGGTCCACTTCTATCAGTTATCGCTGACTTAGCTGAAGTGAATATAGTTTCAGAATATAAAAGAATGGGACTAAAAGCCGAGTGGCACTGCAACCCTCTTTTTACTTCATTTTGAAGTCACTCTATTCCCAAAGATGAGGGGTGATGGGAAAACAAGGTCAAGCAGTCCCATCTACACTCTTTTCATTGTTTCTACAAAAGAATTATGTGTATATCCAGCTATGGTACAAGTTTCCAAGGGACTTCAGAAATTCATTGGAAAAACTTAGCCACATAGATTAGAATTCCAATTAACCACAGGAAAAGGGCATATCAGTATTGAAAACACACAAGCGATTTTAAATGAATTGTGTTAGTTATTTATTGCCACAATAATGCTGCAGAAGCACAACCACAAAACCTCCATGGTATATGACAATAAATATTTATTGTTCACACATCTGATTCAGCAGGTGGCTTTGCCAATCTGAACTGGGCTTGTTCAATGCTTGTGAGTTGGCTGACTAGTGGCTGATTGAGGCCACCTCCTTCAGTTGGGGCCTTTGGAGCAACTTGGCTCTGCTCCACTTTTTCTCATCCTCCAGCAGACTCATCCTGGCATGTTCTCATGAAAATGACAGAGGTGCAAGAAAGCAAGTGGAAAGATGCAAGTACTCTTTCAAGCCTTTGCTTGCCTCATGTCTGCTAACATCCTGTTGACCAAATCGAGACACATTATACACCAAGAGCCAAGGGGCAGGGCAGATCACCCACATACATGGGTCAACACTTTAATGTTACAAAGGACGTTGATATAGGGAGCGTTAAAAAATTGGGGCCAAATGTTGCATTCTAATACAGACATAAAATCCCATTGAATCTAAGAGGCCATCAATTTTACCATTAAGGAAGGAGAAAGACTCCCAATTAAACTATAACCCTTGTTTATCACACAGTATTTTTATTTTGTATTTATTGAAATAGATATTTCTTTAAACACAGATTTTTATCACTTGTTATTCTTATGAATACCCAAAAAAGGAAAATATATGCAAATAAATTGTGTAAGATGGTCCTAAAATTTGTCACATTTACAATAGGAATCTTCTAAATCATTTTTATACTTTATGTTTTGCCGCACAATATCATCTTTTGTACCATCAGGGGTATTGGTGATTCATTGATGCATTCTTTCTTTTTTTTTTTTTTTAAGATGTATTTTTTTTATTTATTTCTCCACACCCCGTCCCCCGCCATTGTTTGTACTCACTGTCTGCTCTCTGTGTCTGTTGGTTGTGTGTTCTCTGTATCTGTTTGTCTTCTTTTTAGGAGACACTGGGAACCAAACCCCAGACCTCCTCCATGGGAGGGAGGTACCCAATCACTTGAGCCACCTCTGCTCTCTGCTTGTTGTTTCTCTCATTGTGTTTCCTCATTGCATCATCTCATTGCGTCATCTCATTGTGTCATCTTGCCACACCAGCCTGTTGTACCAACTCAGTGTCTTCTTTAGGAGGCACCAGGAACCAAACCCGAGGCTTCCCATGTGGTAGGCGGGAACCCAACTCCTTGAGCCACACCCACTTCCCTTATTTCTTAAAAGAATTCTCCACTATCTCTTCCAAGCCACTGATGCCCAATCTGCCTGTACTTTCTCAATCTTACCAGGTGTTACCAGAAAGTTATTGTAGTCATCTTAAAAATATATCCATGGATTCTTTGATGGGCTTCCCTTCAAGAGGTAGAGCCTAATTCTCCTTCCCATAGGCATGTGCTAGATTTAATGACATACTTTTAGTGAATAGAAAAAAGGGGACGTGATGGTGCATGACTTTAGGAACTAGGTTTTAAAAACAAATGTAATTTCCATCTTGGTAACTCTCTCTCTCTCTCGGATCAATGACTCTGTGAGATACCAGCTGCCATGTTGTGCAGCTTGAGGCGCCCACGTGGTGAGGAACCGAGGCCACCTGCCAAGAGCCCTGCGAGTGAGCCTACTAGCAAGCCTGCCCTCCAGCCCCAGTGAAGCCTTCCAAGGACTGCAGCCCTGGCTGATAGCTTTATTGCAACCTTATGCAATAGAGAATCACCGAGCCAAACTGCTCCCAGACTCCTGACCCACAGAAACTGTATAAGGTAATAAACATTTGTTGTTTTAAACCACTAAGTTTTTGAGTAATTTGTTATGCAGTAATAGATAACTAATACAGTTAGAATATGATAATGACTTAAGCGATTTACTGACAAGAACTTTAAGCAAATGAAGTTGTCTGATCTGCCCAAAAGGAATAACAAATGGATCTCTATATATCTACTTGCTGGATTCCATAAATTTCTGTACATAATAACTCTTTGGTATCAATGTTGAAGCATAAGACATTTTAAAGGCAATTAAACTCAACATGTGTTATCCACAAAATACTCATAACTGTATTGAAGCAATGATAATAGGAACTATGGCCAAGACCATGGATGTGCTGGCAATGGCAACACTGTCACAGTTTTACTTCTAGCTGAGAGAAACTGAAAGAAGCCATTGATTGTAAGATGCATCTCATTTTTAGAGATGTTAAAAAGTAACAAAAAAATGCATTCACTAGAAATGATGAAATTAGATTTAACAGTCCTTGTGGATACATGAAGCTTCTAAGACCAAATCTGGAATAAAGAAGGTAAGAGTTATGTTTAGTTTGGGTGTTGAGTGGCATTTGTTTGGTACACCAAGGAAGCAAGACTCCAGCTTAACTGGCTGGTATCCCAGTGCTGATCTGAGGTTGAGCAAGGCTGCCAAGGGAAATGATTTCTAGCTTTACATCTACTATAAAAGTAACAGCTCAAAGTGTTCCCATCTGACTGAACAGTTTATTTTCATCTTCACAGAACAATATAAGGCCTTGCATGTTCCAAGAAAGCTTCACTACATGTATATTAAGTGAATGAATTTTTAGATTCCTAAGGTTTTGTTATAGATTTTTTTTTAAGTTCTTGATTAATAATGAGCTTAGTCCACATATTCGAATACTATGAGAGCCCTTTAATATAAGAGAATAGTGTTTGGCAATGTGGCATTTATAGGTCTGAGTTTGTGAAAACATGTGGGTGAAGGATAGGTTCAATGAAGGCTATTTACTGAAGAGGAAAAAAATTTTCTACACTTGTTCCCTCAGAGAATAACCAGGTCCTGCTTCTCTGAGTATTAATTGTTTTTCTAACACTTTATTTCTAAATGTTTGTACCTCAGGAGCAGGGGATGGGATTCACATGATCAATAAAACTCTACAATCCATGACATGCACTAATTTCACTGGCTATGCATTATGTCTCATATTTATTATTTATCTTTGCAAAATGTATTTCTCCATTCACCTCCCATTCCACATCCCACTGTGCTTTCACTGTTTGAATTGAATATTTAATGTTCATCCCTTCAAGTTGTCATCTTCATTTTGTTTACATACTGTTTACCTATGATCAATAAATAGCACCACTATATATGGGTCTTATTTTCATTAATTATATTATACTGTACATTTTATTCCATTTCTTAGCCTTTTAATTACCATGATTTTACCTGATCTATCCAGGTTGCTCTAATTAGGTCAAGTTTATTCCTCTGATTACTTTTTTTGCTTTTCATTCCAGCATTTCCATCTGTTTTGAAATCTCCCCAGTGGAGACAATTTTCAACAAACATCCTTTTACATGCTTCTTTATGCATCTCTGTGAGAATTTTCCTGAGATATATATTCATTTATTGAATTACTGGGTGTAGCAGTTTGATATTATTGATGAATTCCTGTTTGTAAATTGGCCTGTACCTGGGCATGATTAAATTATGATTAGGGCTTTGATTGGGCCATGTCAGTAAGTCATTGAGTCCCTGCCCCTACGTGAATGGGAACTCGCAGATAAAAGACATGGTGAGGGACAGAGTTGGAGTCTTGATGCTGAGTTTTTTGAGCTAGAGCCCAGGGAAGTAAGTACACAAAGGAGCTTGGTCATGAGGAAGGAGAGAAGGCCTCGGGAAAATAAACGAGCCATTCACCTGGGAGTCTACAGCTGGCCTTTTGGAGAACACAGAGATGCTGAGCCCAGAAAGAAGCAAGCCCCAAGAAGAGAGGAACCCAGGAAGCCTGAACCCTCACAGACATCGGCAGCCATCTTGCTCCAACACATGGCAATAGACTTTGGTGAGGGAAGTAACTTATGCTTTATGGCCTAGTAACTGTAAGCTTCTACCCCAAATAAATACCCTTTATAAAAGCCAACAGATTTCTGGTATTTTGCATCAGACCCCTTTGGCTGACTAATACACTGGGGTGTAGTATATATGTATAGCTAATATTGCTTTATTCTTGCCTTTTCATTCATTCAAGAAATTATTATTCTTGGTGTTGGGGGTATGGCAATGAGAAAAATAAAGTCACACCTATTTGAGAAGGGGGTCTCCAATTTTCATTTCTATCAACACCTTAGGATTTCCATTTCCCCTTCTGAACTTGACATTATGTAAATTAAAAGTGTAGCTAATCTAGTTGCAGGTTAAGGGTTTTAATTTACATTTTCTCTGATTACTAAATATGCTGAGCATCTCTTTATATGAGTAACCATTTTCATTTTCCTCTTCTTAAATCACCTATTCATAGCAAAACATTCTGACACCCTACAGAAAACTTAAATATATGCATACCCTGTGAGTGAGTACATTTGATAGAAAAATGTATGCAGCTGTGCACCAACTACCAGAGTATTCTTGATAGCGTTGGTCAAAGTAACTCAGAATTGAATCAGCATTGGTCAAAGTAACTCAAAATTGGAATCAACCCAAGTCTCCATCAACAGTAGCTTACATAAGTACACCATGGTGTTTTTATAGAATGTAATATTATGCAATAATTAGTATGAAAAAACTTATGCCACACACAGCAGGATGAATCTCACATACGTATGTTCATTTATAAAGTCAGATACAAATGATTGCATGCTGTAAGATTTCTCCTTTAAAAAGATTTCAGAATTGGAGAAAATATATTTTTGGGGCAAGGAATTAAGATATTGGTTATATTGAAGAAGATAGGTGAGGGCAATGACTGGCACAGAGGATGAGGAGACTCCTGAGGTAAAGGCTTTTCCTCATCCAGATGGTGAATGCACTTTGTGGAAATTCACTAAGCTATACACTTAGGACTTGTGAACTCTTCTATATGTGTATTATGCTTCGATACAGAAGTTAAAACTTCAATAAAACTACTTGTGCATAACTCTGTTTTTCTAATTATGTACTAAAGTAAAATTTCTAGGCCACAAAAGGAGACTATTTGTCACACTTATCTCCTTATCAAAGTTATTGTTCTTGATCAGTAAATACATTAAAGAAGAAAGTATAGTCAGGTATGTTCAGTGCTTTGATAGGGAAAATTCCAGATGCCATGTATATTAGTCAGAGTTCTCTAGGGAAACAGAATCAACAGGAGATATCTGTCAATAATATGAGATTTTATAAGAGTCTCTCACATGACCATGGGGATGCACAAGTCCAGGTTCCACAGGCAGGCTGCAAACCAGGGGCTCTGATGAAAGTCCAATGAAGGTACTTGATGAGTTTCCGGGAGATGCTGGCTGTCCAAAGCCGAGCTGGGAAATTCTCTCTGAATGCTGAAATCACTTTCCCTTTTAAGGCATTCAACTGATTGGATAAACCATCACTCATTGCTGAGGGCAGTCTTCCTGGCTGATGTAGATGTAATCAGCCATCTATGCAGTAAACTCACTGGTGACTAAAGTCCATAAATGTCATTGTATTACAATTAGCCCAGTGCTTGCCTGACCAAACTACTGGGCACAATTACCTGGCCGAGCTGACACATTAGCCTAACCATCACACCATAGAACCAGAATGGACCTGACAACAGCAGTGGAGGAGCTAAGGAAAACTTCACAGAGGAAACCATGTTTAAGGCAATACTGAAAACCAAAACCAAAAACAAACAAAAAAACACAGTGTATTACCCAGGGAAAGACAAGAAGAAGAATGTTCCCAGCCAAGGGAATGGCTTGTGAAAGGACCCGGTTGAGAGAGGCCCAGAGCAGTTCATCATGGCTGGAGTCTTAGAAAGGTTGGAGCTTTAGGTAGCAGTGAGTGATGAGGTCCTGTGAGCCCTTTAATGAAATTATGTGTTAGCTTGTAATAAACATTGGATACAAATAAAAGGTGAAATTGCAATGTTTGCCTTTAGACTCAATTCAGACTACAGTGTAAGAGTGGCTTGGAAATACACGCTATTTGGGCTACTTGGGCTAGGGAATCCAGTCAGAGAGGGGTGGACGCAATAGCCCTGCTGAGAAAGAATGGTAGCCTGAAATCCTCTTTCAGTAGAGGAAAATAAAGAACAGTAGATAGACTTTGGAGATATTTAATAAGCTAAGTTAACAGGAGTCATGAATTGATTGGCTGTGGTAGGTAAAGAAAATGAAAAATTTGAGCATTATTTACTGTTTTCAGGTTTGGCTATTTTTCTTTAAAATCAACCAATGTTCTAGAATAACTTCAGAAATGATCTTGAATTTTCTGAAATATTTGCACAGACTTCAGAATTATAGCAGTTATGTTTTTTATACCATTCACAGCTATGACTAGAAAAAATAATCGAAAATCTGCAGGAGGACAGCTTAAAGAACAGCATGTTAGTCTGTTGAAGTAAAATAAAAGTCTGAAATACCTCCATGAGACTAAAAGGACTTGCTTAGGTAAGCGGAAATGAATCAGATTGTTCAAAAGACACTCTGTTTAATTTATTGTGCCTTATAAATATGGTTTAATGATAAGATTTCAGTTCCCTTTTGAGAACATGGTCATATAGATTTTTTTTTCAATTTATTTATTTATTTCTCCCTCCCCACCTCCCTTGTTGTTTGCGCTCACTGTCTGCTCTCTGTGTCCATTTGTTGTGTGCTCATCTTCTTTTTAGGAGGCACCAGGAACTGAACCCGGTCCCCCCATGTGGGAGGAAAGCACCCAATGGCTTGAGCCACCTTCACTCCCTACTTGTTGTGTCTCTCATTGTGTTTCCTTGTTGTGTCTCTTTATTGTGTCATCTCATTGTGTCATCTTGTTGCGTCAGCTTGCCATGCCAGCCCATCATGTAAGCTCACTGTCTTGCTTGTCTTCTTTAGGAGGCATTGGGAAATAAACCCAGGACCTACCATGTGGTAGGCAGGCACCCAACTGCTTGAGCCACATCCACTTCCCTCATATAGATATTTTAATTGGAGACAAATTAATATTCCCTTCTTCATCTAATCTGCTCTTCTCCAAAACGTGGATTGATTGCTTACATATTTTCCATTTCCAAAGCCAGGTTTTGAGGATACAACTGCTGGTACTATGTGATTTGAAAATTGCCAAAAGGATCATATGTCTAAAGGATTTTAGATTTCTAGATTATTATCTCCTTTGTCTTTTAAACTTGAGGAAAGCACAGCTGTACCCAAACAAACCAAACAATCACAGGCTATCTATGTTGACTAAAATTATTATTAAAATGTTACTTATATACATATAACATAAAATTAGGTATAAATTTCTAGTACTTATTTAACTCTTATACCAAAGCAAATGTAAAAATTAAACGAAGCTACAAAGCAAATAATATTGAAATTGATAATTGACCATTGATGTTGTTCTGTTGAAATTATTTTGCCATTCACAGCCCTGTATGAGGTAACTGAATTCTTCCACCATATATCTCAATCCTAATTACTACAAAACCTTTTGGCTGCCTGACATTTGGGCATCACAGTGAAAATTCATCATTTACCATTAAGTTCATATCTGTTTATTTCTCCTTAGCCAGAGGAAATTAAAATAGTTCTATTTGGCACCAATGGAATTGTAAACACAAACTCCAGGACTAACTATCAAGGGGTCATTCAGAGGATCCAGGGCATGTTTACATTATTTTTTAAGATTATCATCTAAAGACAATCATCAAATTATCAAAAGCTTTAAATTCTCCTTGAGAAGTGTCAGAATCTGTAGGAGGCCTTTGTAGACTAGAGCCAGATTGATGAAGGCTGGATTAAGACATGATTGGCAAATGTTACCTGGAAAGTGTAACTACCTAACCCTTTCACACCCTGTATTAGTCAGCCAAAGGGGTGCTAATGTGAAATACTAAAAATGGGTTGGTCTTTATAAAGGGTATTTATTTGGGGTAGAAGTCCACAGATACCAGGCCATAAAGCATTAAGTTTCTTCTCACCAAAGTTCATTGCCACGTGTTGGAGCAAGACAGCTGCCGTCGTTTGCCAGGGTTCAGGCTTCTTGTGTTCCTCCCCTCGCGGGGCTGCATTTCTCTCCGGGCTTAGCTCTTCTGGTTCCTCCACAAGGTCAGCTGTAGACTATTAGGCGAATGGCTCACTTCTTTTCTCCTGGGGCCTTTTCTCCTACATCAAAACTGCTTCTCAAAAACTGCTTCAACTCTGTTCTTGCCATGCCTTTTATATTTGATTCCCCACCCACCAAGGGGTGGGGCTCAACGCCCTACTGACATGGCCCAGTCAACACCCTAATCATAACTTAATCATGCCCAGATTAACAGATCAGTTTACAAGCATGATCAATTATATTTTTGGAATTCATAATTACATTAAATTGGCCAACGGCTACACACCCTAACTCAAAATAATTGAAGTGGAGAAGGGCAGGGCCTTGGTGAAAAGGGAAGGCAATTCTCTTTGGCTAGAAATAAGGGGTCAGGAAATGATCAGTATATAAAGCATTTGTGGTGGTGATATGAAGTTTTCAAAAGGTACTAAAAGGCACTACAATCCAAAGAGCCCAAAGTGATGGTAATCTGGAAAAAAAGAAGAAAGTGACTAAAATGGATCTGAGCAATTATACAAAGCATAATTTGAATGCTTAAAAAATTTGGTTGTGGCCTTAGTAAATATTGTCAATACAGTGAGATTATTCTATTCAACTAAACTACGCTCATGTAGAATTAAAGTACTTAGGAAAATAAAAAGGCAGAGGTCTAAAATAAAGGCCACCAGCTCCCACAGTGATTATTTACACTGCTAACTTAGGCAAACAGAGTTTCAGAGAAGATTTAATCATTGGTATTTTTGGCATATGAGAACCTATTGATTCTGTATATTTATGATTTTCTTTGATTTCTTTGAATAGAAATGCCTATTTCCTTTAACAAGTCTATTTTGGACTGGTGGAATGCTTACTTCAGATATGGCTAATCTGGTATGAAATGGAGTATCCTTACCAATCATTTTGCTAGAATTTTACCATTTGAAAAGTCTTGGAAAACATAACCGCTGTGTGAAAAATAAGTTACTAGAAGTCATAAACCATAGATTTGAGCACCAGGTCTAGCAATATTTAGCTAGTTATTGAAGATGGGGAAGTGTTGGATTCCTGTAGGTTCTTGGTTATGTTGCATAAATGAATTCAAGAACATACCAGTTTAGTTAGGCCAGTAGAAAGAATTCATTGGGAAATGGGAGAAAGAACAGAGCTTGCTGAGAAATGGTTGAGAAAGTTGGAAATACACACCAAGATTTGGTGCAGGCTTCTCTAGGCAGAGTGAGCTCTGCCTTGTGGGTTACCGTTTAAACTGTTAATTATTCCTTCCCCTTGTTAATGCTAAGGGGATGGGCCCCAGCTGTTATTGGTTACCCCACCAAAGGTGGTGGCCAATGGTGAGGCCTGTTTAGAATATCCAGGGCCAAGGGGAGGTCCTGGAAAGAGAAACTGGGAACTCAAGGTTAAACTCAAGGTCTCAGCAAGGTCTTGCGGCCATGTTGTCTGTCGGCCATGTTGTCTGTCGGCCATGTTGTGGCTCGTCTTCTCCTCGTTTCCCTGGCTAACCTGCCTCATTATAAGGTCTCTATAAGTTTTCAGTTTTGTTAACTATAATAGTCGGGAGTTGACCTAAATGATTAACAGCTCAACCTCTGCATTATTAAATCATATAACAGAGGAAATTTCCTCTAATCTGCATCCTAAATTTCTGAAATATTAGTATTAAACAAAAAGACAAATAAATGAGTTCTCCTTTTAATTATTCACTTTGACCTCACATGTATCATACAAAAGATATTTCTATATCACTCTAAATATGTGCTTGGTCCTCAGAGCCTCTGCTCCAAGTCCTAACAATCTACCTCTGTGTTTTAATTGCAGGAAGAAGGAAGAACAAACCATATTTTTATAATCCTGTTTTCATTTTCTCAATCTTTGAAAAAAAATCATTCCAGCCTATTTTACTCCTACCCTCAGGAAAAGAACCTATCCTAGGTTGTTTGCAGTGACCTTGTTTTTTTGTTTATTTAGCATAATCAAGCACACTTTGGCAGAGACTTGTTGCCTGAGGCCATCATGGAAGTATCCAAAATTTTGATTTCTTAATGATCAGATAAAGAATGTGACCTTTCCAAGTTCCTAAAATATTTTCTTACTTAGAATGTTTTGTTTTTTTGTTTTGTTCTGTTTTACCTTTTTGCTTTCTTTCCCCCTCTCCCTCCTTTTT
>JAQZBX010023608.1:7918-30813 GCA_029593785.1 Cabassous unicinctus
AGTAACACAATCTTACAGTATTTGTCCTTTTGTGTCTGGCTTGCTTCACTCAACATAATGTCCTCCAGGTTCATCCATGTTGTCATATGCTTTACAACTTCATTTCTTCTTACAGCTGCATAATATTCCACCATGTGAATAGACCACAGTTTGTTTATTCATTCATCTATTAAAGGACACCTGGGTTGTTTCCAACTTTTGGCAATTGTGAATAATGTTGCTATGAACATCAGTGTGCAGATGTCTATTTGTGTCACTGCTCTCAGCTCTTCTGGGTATATACCCAGTAGTGGTATTGCTGGGTCATATGGCAAGTCTATATTCAACTTCTTTAGGAACTGACAAACAGTCCTCCACAGTGGCTGTACCATTCTGCATTCCCACCAGCAGTGAATAAGTGTTCCTATCTCTCCATATCCTCTCCAACACTTGCAATTCTCTGTCTTTTTAATAGTGGTATGTGGTCATTTTTTACTGACCTTTTTCACTTTGCATAATGTTTTGAGGTTCATCCATGTTGTAGCATGTATCATAACTTCATTTCTTATTATTGCCAAATAATATTCCATTGTATGGTTATACCACATTTTATTTAACTTTTTGTTCTTTGATGGACTTTGGGGTGTTTCCACTTTCTGGCTATCATGAATAATGCTGCTGTGAACATTTATGTATGAGGTTTTGTGTACATATTATTAATATTTTGTATAGTAAATATTTGTTTAGATTTAGCCACATACTTTCCATTTTATATACTCTTCATTCCTTCATGGATCTTGAACATTGCATCTGGCATTATTTCCTTCTGCTTTGAGTACTTCCTTTTTAATTTGCTTTAATGAGGTTCAGCTGATAGCAAATTCACTCAGTTTTTGTTTGTCTGAAAACGTCTATTTCATCTTCATTCTTAAAAGATATTTCCATGAGTTATAGAATTCTAGTTTGGTCATTATCTCCTTTTGGCACATTGAAGATATCATTCCACCAAACTAAAAGGTTTCCACTTCTGATGAATTTTTCTCTCTGGCTTTTTTTCATATTTACTGTAAAATTTTGGTACTCTCTAGTTTTCCTATTTTGTTTGTGTGTGTGTGTGGATTATAGCTTACATTATATTTTACACTTTGTCCCATGTAATTTTGTAAGTTATGACAAAATATATAATGGCCTGATCTGTCATTGCAACATCATGCAGGACAACAACAATGGCCTGAAAATGGCTCCATATTGCACCTATTTTTTGCTCTCCCTCCCTCAGAGTCTCTGGTGGCCACTGCCTTTATATCAATGATACAAGTTCTTCCATTGCTGGAATAACAATAAGTCTATAGTATAGAAAAATAGTAAGTCTATTTTAGTCCATTGTTTGTTTCCCAATTCTGAGGATTTTGGGAAGGTGATGCCCACTCTGCCTCTAATTGAAAGGAGGTTTAGATCCCAAGGGGAAGATGGATGGAACTATCTTGCTTGCAGTTGCAGACTCTCTCTGTTCCTTGGGATGGGCGTTATCCATCATCATCACCTTGTTAGTTGTCCTGGGTGAGTCCAATGAACTGGAGAGTAGGTGTTGCAACTCAACTGAGATTCAGGGCCCAACTGGCACATGGACGGGCATGTGCCAGTTGGACATACACCTATCAAGTATAATACTAACTATAGGTTCAAATAGGGAAACCACAAATGAGTCCAACTGTGTCACACTGGGGAGGATAAATTCCAAGGTAAGACCCACTGGCAGAGCACGAAACACCTGAGCTGTCTACCCTGCCTACAGAGTCTAGATGTCTCTAGAGCCCTCAGAAGCCCCACTATTTGTGGCACTATTTGCTGTGGCAGTCAATGAGATCCTGCTGAGACATGCATAAGCGTAACCTCTGGAATGACCTACCAACTCACTTTGAAATCTCTTAGCCATAAAAACTCATTTGTATTTACCATTTCCTCCTTATGTCCAAGGTGTTTTTCCAGGTGCATTGCTAGTTGGTGCTTAGTAATAATCCCTCAATGCCAGGGAAACGCATCCCCAGAAGTCATGTCCCACACTGTGGGAAAGGTAGTGTGTTTATATGCTGAGTTTGGCTTAGAGAGAGGCCACATTTGAGCAACAAAGAGGCCCTCAGGAGGTAACTGTTAAGCAATATATAATGCTAGGCTAACTTCCAATTTCAAAAGAAAAGCTCGTAAGTAAAGTAATCAATATCAAGGGCCTGGCACAATGGTCTGTCCTCCTTCACTAGGTACAGCCCCTGTACTCAGAGGGCTCTTGCTGTCCCATTAAAGAATGTAGCAGAAGTCCCCAGGGTGGGAATTTGAAATTCTTTCGGTTATTGTGTAGCTCTCCACCCACTGTGACAATGCCCCAAGAACACTTGAGCACATTCATATGCATTAAAGACATGCCAGATGAACCCCCTCCCATGCATCCCCCAAAATCCAACACCCCGCACCAATGATCCTCCCCTAACACAGTTGTGACTCTTCTGTGATCCTAAACCTCTCCAAAGATAAAGCTAAGAAAATAACCAAATAAAAATAATAAGAAAATGAAATAATAATGATAGTTTAAAAAATAACATAAAATACAAAAAAATTTTAATTTTTAATAATAGAAAAATTTTTAGACATTATGTCTTTCACCACTGTAAGATCTGTTGTCTTGCATGTACAGTGACATTTTCTTCTGTATATTCCCCCAGTGTCTTTTTTTTCATTCTCAAGGAAGCTTTAGGTTACAGAAATGTCACATAGAGAATATAGGGGATTCCCATATACCCAACGCCCTCCTCCTTTTCCCCTCTCCCCTATAAATAACATTTTACATGTGGATGGTACATTTGTTACAACTGATGTACAAATATTGAAGCATTGTTACTAATCATGGTCAATGGTTTATATTATGATTTACATTTTGTACCATACACTTTTATAAATTTGACAAAATTTAAAATGGCCAGTATTCATTATTGCAAGATCATGCAGAACAATTTCAATGGCCCCAAAATGCCCTATGTTCCATCTATTCTATTCTTCCCTCCCTCTCCCCTCGGAACCTATGATAACCAATAAGTCCCACTTTTTGAAGAATAAGATTCATAGTTACTTGCAATAATATCGAGGGCTTGACATATTGTTCTTTCTTTTATTAGTCACTGCCTATGTTCTCAAGAGACTCTTCTCCCTCTATTTGAGAACATAGCACAGCTCCCCAGGATGGGAGTTCAATATTTTACTGTTTATTGTGTGGGTCTCCACCCACTGACACTATGACAAGATGAACAATTACATATTCCATAGAAGCCTGCCCTAGGTGCACCCTGTCCTGTATGCCCCACCCCCATCAAACACCCTACACCATTTCCTCCCTTGCCATATTTGCCGAAAGAACATTCCTGACGTTGTAGTTTGAATCAAGTATATCAAGTATTTATTTCTGGCTTCATTCCATTGTGGTCAAAGAAGATAAATTATATGATTTCAATCATTTAAAATTTATCAAACTTGTTTTGTGACCTAACATATGGTATCCTAGAAAATGATCTATGTGCACTAGAGAAGAATCTGTATTCTGCTGCTGTTGGTGACATGTACTATACATATCTGTTAGGTCTAGTTGGTTTACAGGATCATTCAAGTCTTCTCTTTCCTTATCAAACTTCTACCTAGTTGTTCTATCCGTTATTGAAAGTGGTGTATTTACATCTCCTGCTTTTAATGTAAAACCATCAATTTTTCCCTTTATATTTGTCAATATTTACATATTTTTGGACTCTGCTGTATGTGCATATAAATTTATAATTGTTATATCCTCTGGTTGAATTGCCCCCTTTATCATTATAGAGTGTCCTTCTTTGTCCCTTTTACCAGTTTTTTGTCCTTTATAACAGACATAGATGGCATGGGTCCTCTAGTTTGTACCATATTTCCTCATTATGTATCTCAATACTTTAACTCTTGAGTAAATATTGGTTATCAGCTTGACTTCTTTTTCCTTACCTCTTTCTCATAAAAATGAAGAATTTATATCTAGCTATATGAGTTGCTTAACATGCGGAGCAACAAGCATATTAAGACTGTAAAATCAAATGAAGAAGTAGTTTTCTCCTAATTTATTTTCTCTTTAATAAAGTCTTGAGTATATTTAACACCTATATGTTTTCTTTCTTTTTAGAACCATTCAAAACATTCTAATTAGTTCAATATCTATGGCCACTACAACTAACTAGTTACTTCAACCCACTCTCTAGCTCACTTTCTCATAGGGAATCATTACCATCTTTCAAATCTTTGGAATCATTGAAGAGATAAAACTTTTTCTATATCACACAATTTGAAAACATTTATATTCTTTCTGTTGATCAGTAGTGCATCATTTTGCTACGTTCTTGAATGTTTATATGAGCTAGCTAACTGAGGCTTGAACACCAAATCCATATTTACGTATAAGACACATATATTTATATAAGAATTTTTTTAAAAAATTCAGTAAAGCAACAGTTCTTTATACCTGCCTCTTTTCATTTCCCAACCTTACAGAAAACGAGTAACAAATTATAAATGCTAGTTCTATTTTCAGGGAATAAAGGAGCTTAGAATAAACAAAACTTCATGACCTGACCAAGAATTATAGTCAGTGAAAATATTTTTATGGGAATTTCCTAGATGCTTTAGACAACTGGAGAGATTACGGAAAACTCTCTCTTTTTTTATTAGAGAAGTTGTGTATTTACAGAGCGGTCTTGCATAAAATACAGAATTTCCATAGACAAACCTATTAGTAACACTTTGCATCAGAATGATACATTTGTTACAATTGGTGAAAGCACCTTTTTATAATTGTACTATTAAATATTGTCCATAGTTTAACTTAGTGTTCACTGTTTGTGTTATTCAGTTTCATGGATTTAAAAAAATTTTTATTCTAGTATCATACATACAACCTAACACTTCCCCTTTTAACCACATTCAGATATATATATTTCAGTGCTATTAATTACATTCACAATGTTGTGCTACCATCACCATCATCCATTACCAAAACATTTCCATTGTTCCGTATAGAAACTCTGTACATTTTAAGCCTTAACTCCTGTTCCCTACACACACCCCATCCCCTGGTAAACTATATTCTAGATTCTGACTCTATGAGTTTCCTTATTCTAATTATTTCATATCAGTAAGATCATGCAATTTTTGTCGTTTGATTTCTGGCTTATTTCACTCAATATGATGTCTTCAAGTTTCACCCATGTTGTCACATATGAAAGTTTGAAGCTGGGTGGACCCCAGAAAATCATGTCCTTAGCGCTAATCCATTCCTGTGGGTGTGAGCTATTGTAGATGTGACCTTTTGATTAAATCACTTTAGTTAAGGGTCTTTGATTAGAATACTTCCTTAGGGCATGACTCACAGTGGGTCTTAATCCTCTTACAGGAGTCTTTTATATACAGGATGAATATTTGGAGAGAGAGACAGAGAGAAAAGACCCAGGAGCCCACAGAAACTGACAGAGAAAGCCAGGAGATCAAGATGCTGAAATCAATGGAATCCAGGAGAGAGAAAGCCACAGAAAGAGCAGCCAGAAGCTGAAAGCAACAGAGCCTAGAAAAGAATGCAGAGATCAGCCCACAGCTGCAGCTCAGGAAGAAAGCATATCCTGATGATGCCTTGATTTGAACACTTTCACTGCCTCAGAACTATAAGCTTATAAGCTAATAAGTCCCCATTGTAAAGGCCAACCCATTCTGGTATATTGCCTTGGCAGGCTTTACAAACTAAAATATTGCATGTATCAGAACTTCATTCATTTTTATGACTGAATAATATTCTACTGTGTGTATATACCTCTCAGGTTGATGGACACTTGGGTTTCTTCCATCTTTTGTGAATAATGCTGCTATAAGCACTAGTGTACAAATATCTGTTAGAGTCCCTGCTTTCAATTCTTTTAGGCATATACTTAGAAATGGAATTGCTCAGTCATATGGTAATTCTATAACTAACTTTCTGAGAATCTGCCAAACTGTCTTCCTCAGTGGCTACTTCATTTTACATTCCCACCAACAATAAATGAGTGTTCCTATTTTTCCACATCCTCTACAACACATGTAATTTTCTATTTTTTTAATAGTAGCCATTTTAGTAGGTGCGAAATGGTATCTCATTTGATTTGCATTTCCCTAATTGCTAATTGTTGGAAAAGATGCTGAGAGCCAGAGCATAAAGGGTTAAGCATTTAAAAAGCATGCTTGCTGGCAGAGAAACATTAGTAAATGTCTCCAAGGACACTGCATACTGCAGATATCAGTAGGAGGAGGCAGAGCAAAATGAACTCACCACTAAGATGTTATTGTCTGAATTCCCAAGAAAGATTGTCTGGGAACTCAGAAACAGCGCTCTCACGTACCAAGCTGAGGAACTAGTGAAGGACGCCCTACTTTTGTTATCAGCTTTGAGTATAAAAAGCAGCTTCAACCTAAATAAACTTGCCTGCATTCCACATGGAGTGAGGTCCCCTGATGCCAATCTTTCTCTCGATCATTCCCGGCACTGTCTACCTCCACGATGAATTACAACACTAATGATGTTGAATATCTTTTCATGTGCTTTTTGGTCATTAGTATCTTGTAACAGTTTTTGAGTTAGAAGCCTATTTTATCTAATATTAATATCGCTATCCCTGCTGTCTTTTGTGTACTCTTTGTATGGAATGTTTTTTTTTCCATCCTTTCACTTTCAGCCTACTTGTGTCTTTGAATTTAAAGTGAGTCTCTTGTAAAGGGCTTATAGATACATAATGCTTTTTTAATCCATTTTGCCTATCTCTGTCTTTTGGGTGGGAGGTTTAATCCATTTACATTTAAAGGAACAACTGATAAAACAAGACTTTCTTCTGTCACTTTGCTCTTTGGTTTTTTTAATCTAATACTTTCTTGTCCTTCAATTCTTCCATTACTGCCTACTTTTGTGTTTATTTGATCTTTATAGTGAACCACTTTGAGTTCCTTCTCAATTCTTTCAACGCACCTGTACAAACCCTTCATTTGTCCCATGCCTGCCTTCCATACACTATAACCTTCAGCAGCCCCCAAAGCCCTGCTCTTACCCATGATACATAGCTTTGTCGGCTGTCCCTGACTGTCAAGAAACTAAGCCCAGAGACAATGGCTGCTGCACCTGGCAGCTACTCCAGCTTCAAAGGAGAGCACAGAGGAGGGATTTAAACGAGCTACTCTCCACCTAGGCTTACCATCCCTATTTCTAAAGGGGTGATGAAGAGATTGCCTGAGAAGAGACTACCTCATACTGCATCTTTTTTTTTTCTTTTCTTTTTTCTTTTTATTTATTTTTTATTTTTTATTTTTCTTTCTAATTAGTCAGATGTGCCACAACCTGAAAAGTGTGTCCCTAAAACTGTCCACCAGTTTCCAAAGTACGCCACTCCCAGTGATAGGTTCTGTGCCTGTAATGGGGCCTGTGATGAATGAATAAGGTCTTACTTGGATTTTCACTTGGTGCACAAAGCAAGTACAATTCACCACCAAACAAAATTGGCAACTACTGTATAACTCTTTGACAATTAAAACACAAAATGGAACGTGTGTTTTATCATGCCAAGGATTCCAAGAGAAGACAACCTAGTTCCAAGGCAAATTGGGAAATAAACTATAAACATTGTGTTAAGATTGCAAAAAGAATGCAGTCAGACTCGCCCACTTATTTAGGAAGTTTGAAACTTTTTATCATAAGAGGGCCATGGAAAAGGAAATCCAAGGAATATAAATGTTCAAAGAAAATTACTGATTTTGACACAAGACTTCCTCAAATTTGTAACATTGTAGTTTGAGGAAGGGCTTAGTAAACCTTTCTCTGTTTATTTAAAAAAAAATTTAATGTAAAGAGTGTCAGGGAACCCATATTAGAAAATGCTGGTCTAGACCCTTGCTACTCAAAGTGTGATTCGGGAACGGTGTCACCTGGGAGCTTGTTTGGCTCTCAGGCCCCATTCCAGAACTACTGAAGCAGAGTCTGCATTTCAACTGGTCTAGACTGATTAATAGCAGAGGAGGTGAGTAGGTTGCTTAGCAATTATGTAGGTCTTTGTTTCCTGTGGTTAGGGGGAGTGGCGAGTGGTGGTGGTGGGTAGAGCCTAAAGTGGTTCTTAGGCAGGAGGGTTCAACCTGGGAGAAGTACTTGAGCAATCAAGACCAGCTGGTACACTTCCCACTAGGTGGTTGGTCTGTAGCAAAAGGGTAGGTCAGACCTCCAGCTAGACTGGTGGATTTATTTTATCCCCCCCGCCGCCACCCCTTGTTTTTTGTGCTCACTGTCTGCTCTCTGTGTCTGCTTGTCTTCTCTTTAGGAGGTACCAGGAACCAAACCTGGGACCTCCCATGTGGCAGAGAGACACTCAATCAATTGAGTCACCTCAGCTCCCTACTCTGTTGTGTCAGCTTGCCGTGCCTGCCTGTCACTCCAGCTTGCTGTCTTGCTCATCTTCTCCAGGAGGCACCAGGAACTGAACCCAGGACCTCCCATGTGGTAGGCAGGAGCTCAATCGCTTGAGCCACATCCATTTCCCCAGTAGTTTGATATTAATAGGCTATTTCCTCATTTCAAATTCTCCTGTGTCATATTTTCTAGTTTTCTAAGTGTTTTTGGGCCACTAACAAAACCTTCCTATATTTTCCAGAACTGCTACAGATTTTGTTCATGTTTTAATGATTTTTTTTTTTTTTTGTCATTTCAAAGATATTATGGTTGGGAGAAAGCTGTCAGTTTGTCTTCTTAAAACCCAACTGTTATCCAATAAAACAAATATTTCAACCCCAAATATTGATATGCTTTCAAAAACCAGATTGCCAGTTCCCTAAGTTAATGAATTGACACTTAAAGAGTTTATAAATGAGCTTCCAAATGAAAAATAGTGCAGAATTGTAGAAATTGGGATCCTTTTCTTAAATTTAGTGTGTTTCTCTGAAAAATAGAGACATAATACTGTTGGAGTTGTGGATGGTGTTGATAATGAGCGAAAACGGATTCTGTTCTCCCCATGTGCCTTTAAAGCCAATTCCTGAGACACCAGGGTTTCAAAGAGAAAAAGGGTTTATTTGGTTGAACAAGCAAAGGAGCACAGTGGCCTCATGGCCTATAACTGCCTCTTGGATCTGCAGAAGTTCTAATATTTTATAACATCGGGGTGCTAATGAATAATTGGGTTGGAGCTGGATACAGTTTCCCTCATTAGTAAACATTAAGGGGCTGAACAGGACTGGGGGTGGTTATGGTGGGAAACCAGGGTCAGTCACAAGGGTCTGGGATTGGGGTATACAGAACAAAGGTTGGTTACAAGATTTTTCATGTGGATATTAAACAGATGAGTGGAGCTGAGGCAGGTTAGTATAGGGAAAGAGGGAAGACTGAGTCACAGCTGGGACCCGACAGAGAACATGGCTGTGAGACCCTGCCCAGAAACTTCTTGAGGTAAGTCTGCTCCTAAGAACAGAGCCAGAAAGACCCCACCGAGACCCTGGGCTCAAGAGGGAGCCCTGGTTAACTCCAAAAGGCCTCCTTATTGGTCGTGGATAACTCCAAACAAAAGGCCTCCTCATTGAGCCCCTGAGAGCTAACAGGTGGGGATCATAAGGCAATCAATCTGAACAGCAAACAGCTGGGGCCCCTCCCCAACATTAGAAAGGGGGGGAGGAAAGGTCTTAAAAAGGCCTAACCCAGGGCCCCACGTGCGTCTCACCCTGTAGCATCCCCACACTCATGTCTGGGGTATGTACTTTTTCTTTTCTCTCGTTTCTGAATAAAATCTTTACTCTGTTGCCTACCCCATGGTGTGTCCTTAAATTTGTTTATGCAACATCACCAAGAACCTAGAAACCCAGAGCCTTCTGCTAACAAAGTGGTTAATATCCCAATAGTAAGCATGCACAAGGGTAAGCCTAATCCATAAACAAGGGTAACTTCAATCTAGCATTACTACCACAATAGTAAGCACACACAAGTATGAGTTTAAGTCTGAAATAACCATAAACAGGAGTGAGACCACTCTAGCCAGCTTTGGTAATTACAAGTGTTAACTTTTAGCTATTTTATAATATAAAGGCATCTATATAATGATTTAGTAATCATAATTATTTCTTAATTCTTAACCCTTGGTTATATGTTTTCTGAAATGTTAGAATTATTATTAGTCAGAAACGGTTTTCATTTACACCTATATAAACACAGCTCTAGCCTCACTGACAATTGTTGGCGAAATATAATGAAAAACAAAATCTTCTCCCAAGCCAGAAAAGTTATACACAATGGTAGAAGAGAAAGAAAAACAATATTATTGAGTAAGCATCAAATCAGAATGTGATGCCTCACAGGCAATCCACAAAGAGATTGCAAAGACATGAAGAAATTAGCTCACCTTTTTATGTGGCTAAGCAGAAACAACCCATTACGTACACATTCTGAATATATTTCTTATCTTTAGGACCAGAAGTAGGTTTACAGTTTGGAGCCAGAAGCCCCCTGGAAGTTTTGCTCATCTCTTCCCAGGGAAATATCTTCTTTGATTACATGTCAAAGAAATGGCTCCCTTCCATGAGGAGACATTTTTGAGTGGTGATAATTGCAAAAGCCTTAACCTTTTACATACATTTTACCTTTCTATACTTTTTAAAATGACAAAGAGAGAACTTATCATTGCAGGTTTTCCAAAGTAAATACTAAGACAGATATTCAACAGGGAGAATTAAGCTTTTCTTATTTTAAATATGTTTTTGCCTTTACACTATCTACATACTAAACCCATGAGAATACAGATTCTTGGCAATGTATATCTGGCTGTTGAAATCACCAGCGTTTGGCTCAGAATCTGAAGTTCTGGATTGTGCTTCAAAGCTTATTTGTGACCATACATGATGATGAGAATTAAAAGTGAATGACAAAAGGAGAAAAGGGGGACCCCATTTAGGAAAGGGACAGTTTTACTCAGTCTTGCTAGGAATGATGGCAAGGAAGGACAGAAATCCCCATGATCCTCTCCACTCACTGGTTATAAGCCAATGATTAAAAAGAATGAAATTTTTGTGCAAACCTGCATGGCCACAGTGCAAATTAGGGAATGACCAGGAATATCTTTCCAATTCATCTGCTCTGGGCAAGGACCCAGAGGGACCCTTATGGGGTCTTCCTTAAGTTTGATATAACTTCTTTACAAAACAATTCCTGTAATTTACTGTAAGAAATAACTTCCACTGTTCAACTCGATTAGCACAGAGAGATCAGAGATGGTTTCTTTTGTGTTTTACAGATATTCTACATAAGTCCTTGAGAAGATTTAAAAAAAATAGTTAGACCCTTCCCTGGGCACAACCCATTTCCCTGTCTTGGGGTCCACTCTCTTCTTCAGAAAGAAAGAGTTTCTTCAGTATTTCCTGGTACAAATCTCCCCCCATCCTTCAGCTGGATTACTGTTCTATCCCCATTCCTTCTCCAAGGGCATCTTGAAAACAGTAATTCGCTACAGAATATTTCCCCAAATCTTAACATAAGGTGAGGGGAGGAGTTTTATCATATTGGCCCCACATGGGCTTTGACACTCCAAATCTTCTCGCCTCCTTTGAGAGTTCTCTACATGTGTGAAATGAAGACGTGCCTCTTCCCGCAGACTCCTTATAGATCCTAATGGATCTGCCCTTTGCCTCCCTCTGTGCCCACGCATGCATATTTCAAGGACAAACAGAAACAGCAGAATCAAAGTCCATATGAAGGAAGAAAGCTATTTCTATAAATGCAACTTCATCAGCAGATTCCCCTTCACTTACTTTATTAAAAAATGCAGTGGAAGGTCAGTTCCTCTTTGTTCATGCTCTGCCTCCAGGCCTTGCCCAGGAACCTATTAATGCATTAAAATTGGACCATGTGAGGTGGTCAGTTCGGACGATGGCCTCGGCCCCAGTCAGCTCCAGGCAGCTGGCTGCTGGTGCCAGTGAGGTGGCCACAATCCCCACTTTATCCTTGGGCCTGTGTCCAAAAGTAGCTGATAGAACTAGCTTGCAGCAAATGTTCTCTAGACAATCTTGGGACCGAGAACGTTTGAGGAATAATAACATGGTATGTTATATAATCTGATCAACATGTTATTCTCACCATTATATCAATATGTTATCCTCACTGTTACATGCCAAAAATGAGATCATCTGTGCTAATAAAAACCAACGAGTCAGCCAGAAGGCTGATGATTTTCTGCCGCATGGCTGCAGACTGGTATGGACCATTATACTCCTTCTCCTCGTGTGTTTTTTCACTTGCCCCCCTCACGAGCCCCTGTCTTGGACATGGTTAACAGACTCATTATAATGTCTTTACAACAATAGAGAGTATAACCCTGACAGCTACCCTTTAGCTACACAAAGTCCAAACAGAAGCACGGATTGTCAGTTTGCCTTTCCTTTGAACCAAATCAAATTTGTGGGCACCAGTCTCTGTAAACAGAAGATAAGCAGTTTAAAGAGTTGATTTTCCCGTGTCCAGAGCATACTCAGAGGGTCTGGGTTAAAGAGATCTCTTCTCTTCTCTTCCCTTCTTCTCTTCTCTGTAGGTAGTCTATGAAAGTTATTCACTACAACCATTTATCCCCCGGTGGAAGAAAATAATCTGGGGCAAAATGATTCCCTAGAACGCAAACCGAGTTACTAGTCAAAGGTAGCTTGGAACGTGTTTTCTGACCACCTCCATGCATGATTGCCTTCACCTGATCAAACCACTTGGCAAAGCCTTTCTTAGGCATATGGTTTCAGTCTCCAAAGTAGCCCCTTTAAATGCCAAATGGTGGCTTAACTTTCTCAGTAAGTGCAACAAATTTGTTCTTTGAGAGTAGATTCCACACAATGGCTTTATCCTGAAAGAAAGCAAAATATACATTGCCCCCAGAGAATTTAAAAATATCTGTCTTAGAAATTATTTTTTAAACTACCTCAAGAATTTAAAGGTGATTTACAATCCCCATCAGATATTTTCTGGGTAATGACATGATGAAAATATGTACTTGGGCACAGCCTGGTAACTAATTATTTGATTGTAGATTTCAAAGAAATGTCTGGAGCAGCTCTGAACTCTCCCGAAAGCGTCAGCTGTGATGGACCGCCACCTTCTGGCATAAGGCAGGATTGCACTCTAGAGGGCGTCCCTTTGATGCGGCGCTAGCCTTTGATCAAAAGATCTCAAGTAGGTCATGGAGAAAGGAGCCAGTTTGGAAAGAAGTGGGAATTCAAAGTCACCTCCCCTCTACCACCAAAACCTCGCCCCACAGGGTGATAATGTAACTTTCCATTTGCTTTCCTCCATGTTATCTTCCAGGATTCATCCTTTACAGTGCACACACACACGCTCACGCACACACACATAAATCTTTTCTGGCACTTTAAATCCGCAAGGAAAAGAAAGCGTTTTCAGTAAAAGTTATTGAGATATCTGGGAGATATTTCATATTTGGATATTTAAAAAAATGTAGCAGGTCCATACATCACTACTTACAAAAAAAATTCCATATGCTTGAAAGAGTAAATATAAAAAGAATAGAAATTAAAAGTACTTCATGAAAATGTGGGTGCTTTCGAAAAAAATATTTGAGAGATGTGAAACTATTTGTAAATTGTTAAGGCTAAAACTGATAAATGTGTAGCCAAAGTGTGCTCAGAGTGCACTCCGACAAATTCCTTTCAAAGAACCTCTGTTTTCTGTTATTGTCGGCCAGAGGTGAGTGATGATGGTGGTAGTTTAGGGTTGAGGGTTGTGGTCTCCACATGCTGCCCGCGCAATAGATACTGCAGAAGGGAAGGACCCTGCAGTGTTTTTCATCACATTATGTCTGGGTCCTGGCTCGTGGGCACTCCATTTTCTGGACAGACCAAGTCTTAGTTTGCTTTCCATGTCCATAGCCCCTGCTGAAGAGCTGGTCCCCCTGTAGACCCAGGGCTTTCCTGTTAGTGAGCTGACACCCCCAGAGTGAGCATCTGATCCCAGGGCATTGAATCCAGAGTCTTCACCATGACTTGTGGCCTCCCTGCTTCTGACCGCCCTACCCGCTCTACTTTCCAAGCAATTTTTAACAGTCACTAGAGGAATCTTTTTAACACAAAAGTCAAAAGTCACTAACTCTTTGCTAAAACCCTCCATTGATTCTCCCTCTCATCTCACTAAGAGAAAAACCAAATAATCAAGAACAATGTTTTTCATTTTTAAAAAAAGCGTGCAACATCTAAAAACTATCAGGAATTAGTAGAAATACTGTGAAATGATGGGGTTACTTAAAAATTATATTTAAAAACACCAAGAATCACATCTTAGCTATAGGGATAAATAAATGAATTAAAGGACCTGGAAAGCATTATTTATTGGTGGAAGAAGAAAAATGTCCATTTTCTCCAAATTCCTAAAGCGAAATTGACATACTGTTGCCAGATTTCCTCTGGGTTCTTGACTATGTTACAAAAAGAATTTTAAGTACAGGGCAGTTCAGTTAGGCCAGTAGTTTATTAAGAAAATGAGGGAAGAGAAATGGGAGAAAATAACAGATTATAGGTCCCAGGGGTAAAAAGGGCTGATTTACAGACTACAAGTCCCCATTACAGATTACATGTCCTCAGGTCTACTTGTGTGCTGATCCAGGCAGGGAGAGAAAGGGAAAAACAGAGGAAAAACAGGATCGGTTTGGCTTCCGCGCTTGCTTTTTATACCATTAATTATTCCGCCCCTTTGTTAATGTCGAGGGAGGAATCCCAGTTGTTTGCTGTTGTGATTGGTTACCCCACCATCAATCCCCCGGGAAGGCCCAATGATAAGGCCCCTTGAGAATATCTGGAGCTTTCCTTGATCCTGGATGACATCTGGTTCTGAACGGGGAATTCTCACGAGGTTCTTCCAGCAGCCATCTTTTGGGGTGTCCGTGGCCACGTGTTTTTCTGCCAGGTCCCAGATCAGTCTCTTTATTCCCTAATCTTGCCTGCCTCAATATGATCTCAATGTGTAGAACACTGATATGAATAATTTCAAAATTTTCATCTAAAAAAATGGAATTAGTATTTATCAACAATGAAAACTTCCAATTTATTTCCCAAAATCTTCATTTTGAGATGGTTAACAACAGCTGATTAATGATAAGGAAATCATGTAAGTAGTCAAACCAAAAGAGAAGACAGTGATTTTAACAAAAAACTATGTATTATTTTGCTTCTACAACTATGAAAAAATGATCTGATAAATCATTTGTCTTTCACAATTTCATTGCCATAAGAAGTCTTTCTTAAACAATTTTGTTGGGATGTAATTTATATACCATAACATTCACCCTCTCTAAGTATGCAATTCAACGATATTTAGCAAATTTACAGAATTGCGCACTCATCACCACAATCCAATTTTAGAACATTTTCTTCACCCCAAAAAGTTCCCTTGTGCCTATTTACATCATAAGAATTCTTAGTTTTCAAATGCAATGGACTCCACTAACCAAATTCAGTCCCATCAACAAGATCAAAGGTAAGTAAAAATGTGGTTAGAGAATGTTAATAATTTCACTGTCTCTTGTTACTGATCACTGGCCTATTCGAGGGAAAAAAAGCAGCCTTGAGTACATATAAAACCTGGCATTATGAGAGGTATTGGCCAGACCCTCCTCCACCTCCCATTCCATGTCCCCACCCAAAAGGAAACTGCATGGGATGGAAGAATTTAATGGAATCCTTGCTAAAATGTTCAGTCCAGAGCTCTTCCTGGGTGACACAGAGAGCGGAGCAGTTGGTGAAGGGCCTTGCAGCTCGTGGTGAACCCTGAGACAGTGAGGAGAAAAAACCCAAACACTAGTTCACATGATAATTGGGTTCCTAACTTCAGAGGAGGAAAGAAGTGTATTGCTATTTAAGAAAATACATTCTTTCTCCATCTGTTCTCTGATAAGTAATGGCTGAGAGATATACCTATGCTTATTCTAACAGATTTAATGCTTAAAGAAGCAGGTGTGCCAACAGCTCACACTGGTGAAGATATTGAGAAAAAAATCAAGACAAGCCCACAGTCGACCTTAAGTCCCACGGCAGCAGAGCTCATTGCTGCCCCCCTGCAGTGTGTCCTGAGCACAAGGATCACTGCTGGCCTTAGCAAGTCCCTGGGATTCCTCCAGGGCGAAATGCCTGGAGAGGATGAGAATGGATCTAGGGTTTGTGACTGCTCCCTGAAGGTAAGGGCTGAGGGAGGAGGTTAAGATTGACCTGGAAAGACCATGGACCAGGCTATTCCGGATAGGGGACCACACAGGAAGAAGCCCACCCCTATGAAGGGCCCTCCATCCTTTTGTATTATCCCTACAAAACTCTGGCAGAGTCCTAACTAAAAAGCACTTGGGCTCTTTTCTCATGGTATAAATTCCTTTGGAAATTTCCCTAACCCTTCAGAGAAGACATTTACAGTCCTTTGTAGGGGAATCTTGATGAGAGGGAAGATACCAGGAGGTCAGGGAAGGAGAGGCTTGCATCACCCAAGTTGTCCCTGGTTCTGAAAGAGAAGGAACATTATCTGGTTAAATGGGCTACTTAAATGAGTGAGAAGTGCCACAAGCAGTGAGCCAGTGGGAAGCTAGAAGCAGTGGGGAAAGCTATCTGATCCAAAAGAGGCCAGAACACAGAGACTTCTGTTTATGCGTATTCATTAGAGGAAGCCAGAGGAAGGGATGGACATCTAAGTTATAGTTACAAGGTGAGAGTCTGGTTTGTAATAAATTCCCACCATTTCCTGGAGCCTTTATTTTGTGAAATAGATGGGAGAGGGTGGGGATTTCTCTCCATAGGAGCTATTTGTTTTCTACTAATAAAAGGCAATAAGGCTTTTTCTGACTATTTCTTAGAATCCTAAAATTTTAGACTTAGAAAATTATTTCAAGGAGAAATTATTACTGAATTTTGGGAAAAGGTTTTCTGGTTCAGTTTTGAGAAAAGATTTAGCAAGTTAGTACTATATTCATGAAAGAGAAACAGCCAAAAGAAGCAATAAAGATGATTTCAGGTACTTCAGTCTTTTTTTTCAGAGGTGCAGTCAGGCCATAGTTGTTGGTTCTAAGTAGAGGATTTAGTAAAAGACATGTATATTGTCGGTCCTTCGTAATGGGAATATGATAATGTAGGCTATATTTTAGACTTGTAATGGAGATTTTTAAACAAGGTAACACTGATGGAAATTCCTAAGGCCCATAAAACTTGCTTGGACAATACCCCGGATATGCATCTGGGCCTGACCAATCACGCCACCATGGAATGATCAAACCACCCCTAGTAAAAATTAACTCAAACCCCCTTAATGCCAATGCTAACCGCAAACATTAGCTTCTGTAATATTGCTTGCTTCCTTGCTTGCTCTGCTGGATATAGATAAAACAGATATGCGTTTGAAGTGTAAAAATGATGCTTTGTTTAAAATTGATCAATCTGGTATTTGGGTGTGAAAAAAGTTGCTTAATCATGCTGACCCCGTTAAAATTCCCTACAAAAACCCACCACTGGAAGCCGGAGTGGCTTCTTTCCATACTGCTGGAGGAGGTCCCGGCCGGCCGGAAATAAAGGTTCCTAAATTGACCACATTGTCTGGGTGCTGAATTTCTTTCTGTATGAAGTGTTCCACTTCATTTGGAGGCCCCAGCGGGATCTGAGCGGAGCTGGCCACACTGAGGATTCCAGGGGAAGGCCTCTGAGAGACGTTCCTTAGCCCCAGAAAAACCTCAGTCTGGCTACAGCACTCCGAGAGAAATTTGGCATTTTGGTTTAAGGAACCATATGGTCTGTCCTGGTAAGTCTGGATCCAGCGGTGGCTGTAGGGTTGCTGGATGCAGCTTTAATCCCTCAGCCAGGCCAGCCGGTGAGACATCACCTATGGCCACTGGGTAGTCTACAGGGGGTAGATTACATAGGTGTGTTAAGTGTTAAGTGTGTGGTGAGCTGTCTTCTGGCAACCAGCTTGCTAAGTCTCTGTCTTGTGTCCGTTGTACTTGTCGCTATGGGTCAGTCTGCTTCTTCTTGTCCTATGACACCCCTTAACTGTTTTCTTAAGAATTTTCAGGAAGTCAGAAAGGCAGCGGCCGGATACGGGGCCAAGGTCAACCCTGGGACTCTCCGGACGCTCTGTGAATTGGAATGGCCAGCCTTCGAAGTAGGGTGGCCCTCTGAAGGGACCACTGACTTACCAACTGACTACAGAGTCCGGAGAATAATCTACAGGGAGCCCGGCCACCCGGACCAAATACCATACATCGATGTGTGGATTGAACTGTTAACTGATACCCCGAAAGGGCTAAAATCTTGTCTTGCAGGTTGTGCGATCCAGCCCGCGATTCAGCTCCCCATGACACCCCACGCTAAGGGCCCAGAACACACTGTACTCCAAGGGGAACCAGAAGAGCCAGTAGAAGAACCTCCCCCATACCGTCCCTGACCCCGGAGTCCTCTATTCCCCCCTGCACCCTCAACCGCCCCTCCTGAACCCCTCTATCCCCCGCTCCCCACTCTGGAGAAAATTCCCTTGGTTAGCCCTGCCCATACTTAAAAGGGGACGCCATATCAGGCACCTAAAGGAAAAGACGCAGTGCCCCTTCTGCCCTTGCTTCAGGCAGGCCCTGGGGTAGGGGATGATGGACTCCCATTTATGGTATATGCCTCTTTCTCCTCCACTGATCTGTACAATTGGAAGCATCAGAATCCTTCATTTTCTGAAAAACCCCAATGGCTGATCACCCTCTTAGAAACAATATTTTTTACCCACAATCCCCCTTAGGATGACTGTCATCAGCTGTTGCAGGTCCTATTCACCTCTGAAGAAAAAGACAGGATCTGAAGGAAGGCAATAAAGGCAGTTCTAGGCCATGACGGCCAGCCTACTAAGGATCCTGCACGTATTGAAAGGGTTTTTCCCTCTACCCGCCCCGAATGGAACTACAACTCAGACCAAGGTAAGGAGACTCTCAAGCGGTTTTGCCAGACTCTTTTGTGGGGCCTTCGAGCAGCGGCCCGGAAGCCTACTAATCTTTCAAAGGTAAGCGAAACTACCCAAGAGCCCAATGAGTCACCCTCAGCCTTTTTAGAAAGACTAATGGAAGCCTATTGGAATTATACTCCAATAGACCCTGAGGCTCCTAAAAACTGCAGGGCAGTTAATATAGCGTTTGTCACACAGTCAGCTCCTGACATCGGGAAGAAGTTGCAGAGGTTGGAAGGGTTTAAGGGAAAATTACTTTCTGAATTAATGGAGGTGGCCCAGAAGGTGTTACCAATCACTGAGGCCCCCTACGAGCTCTATGTAGATGGCAGTAGCTTCATCAAAGACGGAGTTTGGTATGCTGGCGCAGCAGCAGTAGAGCCCCCTGCCATTATTTGGTCCCAATCGTTGGGTCACGGCACTTCTGCACAGAAAGCTGAACTTGTGGCTCTCACCCAATCATTAAGGTGGGCTAAGGGCAAGACTGTCAATATCTACACTGACAGCCGATACGCATTTGCCACCATCCATGCACACGGGGCTCTCTACCAGGAACGTGGGTACCTAACAACTGGGGGAAAGGAAATTAAAAACGGAACAGAAACTAGTAGCTATCATGCATTGTAAAGGACATCAGAAAGGAAACTCTCCACAGGCAGAAAGAAATCGGCTGGCAGATAAAGCAACACGAGCAGTAGCCCTCCTGCCAGTCGCCCCGCTCCGACTGTTCCCAGCTGTCCCCACTCGAGAAGTGCCAGCGTTCCGGTATTCTCCAGAAAAGGTGGATAGAGAAGAAAACCTGGGAGCCCAAACGGTGCAAGAAGGGTGGCTCATTCTGCCAGACGGTAAAATTTACTTACCAGAAACAACAAGAAGGCAGTTAGCAAAACGATTACACACTGCCACACATATCGGAAGCACCAGGTTAACTGAGCTACTGCAAAAAGACTTTTACTTCCAAAACTTGTCTAAAATCAGCAAGGATCTCTCAAACCGATGTGAGGTTTGCGCCAAAGTAAATCAGAAAAGAAGAGTTACAATTCCAGAAGGAAATAGGCTGCGGGGACTGGAACCGGGAGAACACTGGAGGTAGACTTTACAGACTTAAAAACGGGCAAGTATGGTTACAGATATCTCCTAGTAACGGCCCAGCCTTTGTGGCAGCTGTGACTCAACAATTGGCTAAGGCTCTGGGAATAAATTGGAAATTACATTGTGCGTTTCGACCCCAAAACCTCAGGACAGGTAGAGAGGATGAACCGCACCTTAAAAGATGCATTCACTAAGTTGGCTTTGGAGTCTGGCAAAAACTGAGTGAGTCTCCTTCCCTTTGCCCTTCTAAAAGCTAGGTGTACCCCGTATGTGCAAGGTATAACGCCTTACGAAATTATGTTCGGCAGACCCCCACCGCTATTGCCTAAGATAGGACTGGAAACCATGACTGAATTTGACAACCAGTATCTCTTTTCCTCCCTAAAGGTTCTCAATTGGATTAAAAAGACAGTGAATGAAACTGTACAACCTGCATACCCTCCTCCTTCCAGTACTGACTTTACTCCTTTGCAGGCCCAACCAGGAGATCTAGTCTGGGTACGGAAACTCCAAGCTGGGACCCTTGAACCTTGTTGGACGGGCCCGTATGTGGTGATCCTCACAACCCCTACAGCTGTGAAGGTTGCAAAAAAGAGACACTGGATACATGCATCTCATTTGAAATCTGCCAGAAAGGACGCCGAAGAACTGGACGTTGATAAGTGGACTGTCATCCGAACCAAGGAGCCTTTGAAGGTCAAGATTAGTTGGATTAAGTCGGACTAAAAATGGATGTGAGTTTAAAGCTGGGAATAATGCTGTTGTTAATTCTGTGGGCTCAGGCCACCCCGTTTCGGTTAACTACGTATGTGTGGAATGTAATTCATGCTGGGGATGGGGAAGTCCTGAATACTACCCAGTCCATTAGCAAAAACCCTATCATATCCTTTGATCTATGTGCTCTACTTGGGGAGAACAAAAAGTTCACTCCCCACTGACCCACCAATAGGGGCAAAAGGCCTTACTTTGGGTGCGGCACCCAAGCAGTAGAAAAGGCATTAGCTGAAACTCCCTTCTATGCCTGTCCGGCTGGGGGTTCCCCGGAATGTAATATTCTAAAAGAATATCACTGTAAACATTGGGGCTGTGAAACCATAGCCCCCTGGGTATCTAGGGACACAGACATCTCTCGGCAGAGGGGGACCCGACCAGGAAATCCCGCCATAGAATCAGGGAACCCCATGCTTATTCGCGTCCTGAATGGGTTTAATAGTAAATGGGAAGGAGGTAAAACTTGGGGCCTCCGATTATATGTAACTGGTAGGGACCCCGAAACTGCTTTCACTATCCAGAGGGGAATTCTTAAACCTCTGGCCCCTAACCCAGTAGGGTCCAGCAGGGATGTTCTCTTAAAAACTGATCAAAAACTCTCTCCCAAAGCAGAGGTTGAAACTCCTGAGTTCCCTAAGCAGAAGTCATTCAGGACCCCCTTGCTGTCAATGCTAACTTCAGTATTTACCTTCCTAAATGATAGCCAACCCAACATCACTGCTGATTGTTGGCTATGTTTAAACCCCCAACCTCCCTACTATGTGGGCTTAGAGGCTAACGGGAGCATCACCCCGGGAGCCCCCTTACATATTCAGAAACTTTCAGAACAAGAGAGCCACACACAGTGCAGGTGGGGGCATGAACCTATCCTCACATTAGGGGACTTGCAAGGTGATGGAACTTGCTTTGCGTCTGATTCAGTAAAACTGAATGGATCTTTCCTTAGTCCTCATTGTTCCTCAGTTATATTAGCCAGCCAAAGCGACAGTTCATACTATTGGAAAGCCCCTAATAGCACTTGGTTTGCCTGTACACAAGGCATTACTCCGTGTCTCTCTCCTCAAACCCTAACAGTAAATAGGTCCAAGAGAAAACCCTGTGTTCTACATTTTAGTTCATATTATCCCACAGAACATCTTAGTGCCCTAGGTCGCTACGAGCAAGTAATTCCCATCCTTATTCCCATGCTAGTCAGCCTTTGGATAGGAGGGTCAGCGGCTGTAGGCACTGCCGCTCTAATTACAGGGAAGGCAAATTTTAAAGCTCTCGCCTCACAAGTTGACTCTGACTTAAAAGAGTTAGAGAAATCTGTTAATCACCTGGAACAATCTCTATCCTTCCTAGCAGAGGTAGTGCTACAAAATAGGCGGGGACTAAATCTACTGTTTTTAAAACAAGGTGGTCTCTGTGTAGCCTTAGGGGAGACCTGCTGCTTTTCTGTTAATCATTTAGGTGTAATTAAGGAAAGTCTGTCACTTTTACGGAACAGGTTAAAGGAACGAGAAGAGCTACGATCTAGAGATACAAATTGGTATGAGAGCCTGTTTTCCTGGTCCCCCTGGTTAACAACTTTGCTCTCAGCAGCTATAGGACCCCTGATGCTGTTAATACTGGGATTTCTGGTAGGACCCTGCCTAGTCAATTGCCTTACGTCCTATATCAAAAAAAGACTCCAGGCGGTAAAATTAATGGTACTGCACGCTGCATCATTGCGCATGGCATATTCCCCTTTAAGTAATGACACTGAATCAACGATTTGATTCTATGGCAAAACAGGAGTGGGGAATGTAATGGAGATTTTTAAACAAGGTAACACTGATGGAAATTCCTAAGGCCCATAAAACTTGCTTAGACAATACCCCGGATATGCATCTGGGCCTGACCAATCACACCACCATAGAATGATCAACACCACCCCTAGTAAAGATTAACCCAAACCCCCTTAACACCGATGCTAACCGCAAACCTTAGCTTCTGTAATATTGCTTGCTTGCTTGCTTGCTCTGCTGGATAT
>JAQZBX010023609.1:0-10099 GCA_029593785.1 Cabassous unicinctus
AAAAAAAAAAAAAAAAAAAAAAGCTAATTAGTAAAGGGAAGGTTATCTCCACTGCTTCTTTTAACAACAAAATGTGTCCTGTTCTTAAACCTGGGAAGAGGGAATGGTGCCTGGTGGATTACCACAACCTTAATGCTGTGGCCCCATCCGTTAAGGGCTTAGCCCTATTGCCTAATATTATTGGAAATGCAGATTCCAGCTGATCAATGATTGGTAAATACTTTACTATTATAAATTTCGCTAATATTTTCTCTTCAGTGCCAATTTCAACATCCTCTCTGTCTTAGTTGGCCTTCACCTCTGAAGGGACACAACATACCTCTGCCAAGGCTACCCATGGGGACCTCAGCAGCCCCACCACCACACATGATCCTTACAGACTAGATTTTAACTACACCCACCTGTCTCAAGAACATAGGTGTGACATTATATTGATAACGTCCTCCTCTGTGGAGATTCATTTGACACACTTATTAAGGACATACGTGTGCTCACAAAAGAGCTTACAAAGAGGAGATGGGCTATTGCCTCACACATAATGCAAGGCCACTTGGTTAAATTCACAAAAATTGCTTGGTAAATTGGGGACTGCTCAATCCCTGACACCATCAAGGAAAAGTCAGTGAACCTCTCAGCAGCCCATAGGCTTCTGATGCAAGAAACTGCTCTCCCTGCCCCTGTTCTATACATTAGATGGGCATTTGCTGACCACACACTAGCCTCTCCTGGAAATGGAGGCTTTCCCAGACCATGAGGCTATGACCCTCTGTAACCAGCTGCCCATTATGTCTTGGGTCATGAAAGCAGCATTCCACAAGTTGGGCATAGTCACCAAGGCCTCCTTGATAAAGGGTGGAGATAAGCTTGGGCCTCTGGCATCTTCCACCTGCAAGACAGAGTGACTTCCCCTGCCCTCAATCCCTTTCCTGACGCCATGGTGCTAGACGTGAGCACCCCTCTTCTAGACCCCTTGGTTATCTGGAGAATGCCTGAAATTAATTGAGTTAGCAAGAATGAGAGTTCATACACTGTATGGATGACCTAGCCACCATCATAAGTGATGGTACTCAGTGAAATGTTGCTTTCCATCCCTTAACCAGTCACCCCCGATAAAGAATGGGACCCAAGGTACAACACAGTTGGCCAAACATCAAGCACTCATTTTAGCATTAATGCCCTGGCAAAAATTGGTCCTGTTTATACATTTTTTACAAACTCTTGGATCATTGCCTAAAGTTGCCCCCTTTTGGGTAAAAACTCTGGAAATCTCAAATAAGGCCTCACCAAAGACATTCCTTTTCTCCTTCAGAGTTCTAGACATTACTGATAGTAACCAAGGCACACATTATACTTCTCAAGATACACAATGCTAGGTTCTTGAAAAGGGTATTCAGTGGAGCTTTCATCTCCCCAATAAGTCCCAAGTGGTCATCCTAATTGAGAGGCATAATGGTCTCGTCAAACAACTCCCTTCTAAACTCCAGTCTGGCAAGTGGAGCCCACTTAGGTCTCTTTCTCCCTTCTTCCACAAGCGTTAATTTTGTTAAATTCTGGAACTTTGGGCCTTAACACACGCCACAATAACTTCCTTATGCCCCACACCTCCCCTTGCTAATGGACAAAGGAAAACTTAAAGATCTTTATGTTCATGATATTTCCATTTCCATTTTTACCACCTTCACCACCTCTTCTTTACATTTCCAATTTTGGTCATTCCACTTCCCCATAAGAGCTAGTGGCCTGATTGAAAGCAGATAAATCTTATGACCCAGTTATCATAGATTCTCCTGAGGGACCTCCATATACACTATTGTGGAATCTATGAGGGTATACTGCTTCTGCTCTTCTGCTCTTTTTCCTAAAGCATTGTCAGAGTTTTCTGGGTATAAAGGCTGCCTGGTAAATCCTAATTTCTCTTCTGAGCACCTACAGGAAATAAAAGTTAATTGCCCCAAGGCCAACACCAGGAATGTTGTGGAGCACAATAGGAGAAGCTGATAAATTACAACCTGTGAATGCCAGCCATTTCTGAAAATGACCAGAGAAAAGTTTTCGGTGTTGCCAATAGAACCAGCTAGCCATACTCAGATAAACTGGGATGGCCAAGGCCTGCTCCCCACTGGTAATGAACCAACTTCCTGGAAGTGGGGCTCCCAAGTCAAAAAATAAATTTATCAATTGCAGTTTTTCACTCTTGTGCTGGCTGGTAGTCTGTTTCTGTTTAGTCTGCATGTTTGGGCTTAACTTCCATCTACAGCCCAACCTCACCTTCCAAGAGTGCCTATGAAGGCAAAATAACCAAACCTGTTCCCCAAATAATTGGATTTTTCAACACTGGAAAATTGTTTTCAACCAATTTTCGCAGGCCCACTTGCTAACATGCTTGATTGGTCCAGTGCCTAGGTAGACTCAAAGAGACTACACCCTAATATGAGTCCATACTGGATGGCTCTTCTGCATGCAAGACCAGTCACAGGGCCAAGTCATTACAGCTGAGCAGAGCCTGACCAGGGCAGCCCCTTGTAAAATCTCAGAATATCTGAAATGTAATACTAGTTTGCAACCAAGCTCTGGTTGTTAGATATCTGGAAAAGACTTAGATTGCCTAAGATATCTGTCATCTCAGTCTCAATGGCATTCTGATGTGCTTCTGTAAGCAAGCTATGTGGTCAGGCTCTGAAAGCAGTGCTCAAAATGGCTTCACCTTTGCTCGCTGTGCCCCAGATAGTCACCCCCAAAACTAAATCTGGTTCCCGGGCAGAGAAATACAAAGATGTCCTTCAAATTGCCAAACTCACTTTAAAACCAAAGACCCTAAATCTAGAAGCCCTAAACAACCTGATTGGATAGCCATTTGAGAAGGATTTCCTAGACCCAGACAGATGACATTGCCTTAGGCAACATTGCCTCAGCCCACAAGCCCAGCCCATTGTTGGAGATGACCACGCCAACTGTGACACAAAATATCATTGTTTACAAAAATTACTATAAAAATGCTAGTTATTTAACTGTTCCTATTACTGAAGACAATTTTTATTAATATTCATTCATTTATTCATTCAAAGAGTATTGCTTAATAATTTAGGACACTCTTCATAAATTCCTGCAATCAAGTTGGTGTTCACTTATGCTATTGACTTAGTCTTGCCCAGGCAAAAATAAATTTGACTCCACTCAACATAGTATCTGTAGATAGGAATGCTTATCCCATACAGGTCTTTCAGCCTTACCCATGATATGGGGTAATATCTGATTCTCCAGCTTCTGTTATGGTGATTGTTATAGGGTGCTGGAGCATTTTGCTGCCCTCTAAGTGATCTTTACATTATGAAATCCATGCACAGTGGAGCAAATCAGAGATATGCAAACTCTCCTTAGAGAGGCAGAATATTCTGAGATCAGCCTTCCTTGACTGTAAATTGATTGAATGTATTAACATATTTAAAGAAAGAATGTGTCAATCACAAAGGGACTAGCCAGGCTATGGAAACCATAAAGAAGAGTCATTTTGCAAACATTAACAATGTCCTCCAAAGCTGGGTACAGAGGAGGGAGTTTTGGTCTCCATTAGAATGGCTGCATCTAGGCTTGCTGCGATTAAAACTTCAAGAATTAGAATGAACTCTTCTTGTTTTCAGTCTATCAGACTAATTGTGTGTTTAGGACACCAATAAACAAGGTTGTAAAAATAAAAAATATTTTGAAAGAATATAGTATATTACATTTCAATGAAAGCATAAAAGTATTCATCACGAGGAAAATAAAAGCTTTGCTGGACTTCCTTTCACATTTTTATAGTTTTGTATTGTTTATATTATGATAATAGGGGAAGTTGGGAGGCATGCCAAAATGTTTATGGCCTCCGAAGGTCCTAATCTTGCCCTGTTCTGATCCTATGCTCACCAAACAATCTTCATGTTGTAATTTAGCTTCCCATGTAGGAGTTGTTATATGGTTTCCTGGAATGGAAAGTTGACATTAGTATTCCAGTCCATGTAACAGCTATTTTTCTCATTGTAAATCAATAAATAGGCATTCTCATTTTATGCATTGGTCTGCAAGCTCCTTTAATTTGAGTCTGCTCCTGAGATATGTGGTACTCTTAGCGAATGACAAAATCATGTTCCCAGGTGTCAATTGAAATGCTAGAATCTGGTTGATACAGCAAACAAAAGCAGAACAGATGATGGAAAACAGATGAAGACAGACTAACCACACATGATCTCAGCACAGGCCCCACCACCCATGCCCAGAGACTGACCTGAAGGCCTGGCTTCCACGATCCCCTCTGTGGTAGACTGAATCATGTCCCCCACAAAGGTATGTGCAAGTCCTAACCCCAGTACTGATGGTATGAGTCCATTTGTAAAAAAGATCTTCAAAGATCCTATTAGGATGAGAACAAACTGAATCAGGTTGGGCCTTAATCATGTATGACTGGAGTCCTTATAAGGAAATGAAATTTGGACACAGACGTATAAATCACAGGGGACATAGAAAGAGACAGATCTCCATGTGACAGAGGCAGAGACTGATTGCCAGAAAGCTACAGACTTTGGAGAAGGTATGGCCTGCCAATACTTTGATATTAGATTTCCAGCCTGCAAACTGTGAGCCAATGAATTCCTGTTGTTTAAGCCAACCAGTGGATGGTATTTGTCTTAGCAGCCCTGGCAAACTATAAAACCCTGCCGTGGACCTCAGGGCCAACCTGAAACCCAGGCTCCCATCAGTCCCCATTCCCCTGGGTACCAGGCCCCAGCTTGAAACTTTGCACTCAGTAAAGTGACCTCAGAGCAGAACAAGAATTTTTGTTTGCGGGGCGTTTTGGACCTGGTTTGAAAGAGCCCCCATGCCCTTTATCAACCCCAGGCCATCTGGGGACACAGCAGTGAACACAGCCAACAAAAAGCCCTGCCCTCATCATGGTCACATTCTGCTTGAGAAGAAGATGAACTAGTAAACCAATAAAAAAGATAATTTCAGATTGTGGGAAAATATATTGTCTGCTTTCTTCTAGAGACAGCTTTTAAATTAAATTTTTATTTTTTAACATCCATCTATGTTTCTGGATTAACACTTCAAAATCAAAGCTCTTTATCAAAAAAGCACCATACCTTCATGTTTGAGGTACTAGAAGAAATATGAAGAAAGAAGTCTCAGCTAATCTCTTAGGAAGCCAGCTAGTTTTGAAATAGATGTAGATATAAGTAATACAGTGACTGAAATTAAGTCTTAAATTGAATCATTTCCTGAATACCAATATGTGGTAGTTTTATTGGACTAAATAGTCTCTTGGTCCATGGAGTTTAAAACATAGTGAACAAGACAACTACATATGCAAAACTCGTAAGACAAAGATATTTTCATAACTATGATGAAATATAGGCAGGGGAGCTAGTTTCATGTAAAAGATATCCCTTGAGAAGAACATAGATACAAAGTAGAGTCAAGGTTTTTAAAGAAAGTTCAGTCAGTCAGGGGGAGTGACATGAACAGACTCAGAAAATAATATTGGGTTAGTTCAAAAACCAGTGAGATGCAGAAATGATCAAATGAAATTCAATATGTGAAGGCAAGGGAGTCTACATACCCAGCAGTAATCTACAGGTGGATAATAAATGGTCTTGAAGTCATGTTTGTGATTTTGACATTTCACAGCAGAAGCAAGTGGGTACCCTATAAGTTTCTGGATAATGGATGCTTTGATTTGCCATAAACCTCCCTTCTTCCTCCCCTCAAAAGACAATGGTTTCTGTTGAGTGTCAACAGAGAGAAGGAGGTTCTAGAAGGAGAGAGGCTGATTAAAGTTTGGTGGCTTTTATTTTTTAATAGTAAACATTGGTATCTTTTTTCTGAGTGTCCAAATGTCTCTTTAAGGGCAATGTATTCCAGAAAGCAAATGCCCTGCTTAATCAATCTGCAAAACTTTTATTAAGATCCTATAATCTAGATTATTAGTCAACGTGTAGAAGTGAAAACAGAAATCAATTAAATGGAAGTGATGCCCTTAATTTGATTATAATCTAATTGTGGGGAGACAAGATTTACACATACAAAATATCAACAAGAAATTCAATGCTTAGCAAAAATTTAGAGGCTTGTTAAGAAGTCCTAAGATCCTGAAATATCAAAAGGGGTTGCTCAGACAATAAGGGCTTCAGAGAACAGAGAAAAATCTGGGCTGGAGTCTTGAAATAGGTGTCAGAGTCCTTAGGAACAGGAAGACTGGGGTTGGGGAAAATCAGGAGAGAATAGTGTTCAAAAGATGTTTGAAATGCATCTCAATCTGCAGCACGCCCACAGTCCATGCCTTGGACCATGTACTTTTCTTGTTTTCTTGTTTCTTAATAAACTCTTTACTCCCTTGCCTTAAAAAAAGTGTTGCAGAAGTTGTAGGGTTACACAGAAATCATGTAGAAAATACAAGTTCTCATACGCCCCACCCCCTTGCAGTTTTCCCTATTACTTACCCTTTGCACTAGTGTGGTACCTTTGTTGCAATTGATGAAACAATATAATTACACTGTTTAGTACATAGTTTATATTAGGGTTCACTATTTTTGTTATACAGTTCTATGTTTTTTTTAAAAAAAATGTTTATTTTAGTAGCATATATACAACCTAAAAATCCCCCTTTTAACCACATGCAAATATATAATTTGGTGGTATTAATTACATTCACAATGTTGTGCTCCCATCATTACCATCCATCACCAAAACCTTCCCATAACTCTAAACAGAAACTCTGTACCAATTAAACATTAACTACCCATCCCTACAAGCGCAATGGCCCAAAGTAACCTGCATTCAAGATTCTTACTCTATGAATTGCCTTATTCTATTTGTCTTATATTAGATCATACAATATTTGTCCTTTGGTGTCTGGCTTATTTCACTCAATATGATGTCTTTGAGGTTCATCCATTTTTTTCACATATATCAGAACTTCATTCCTGCATATGGCTGAATAATAATCCATTGTATATATGTACCAAGTTTTTTATCCACTCATCTGTTGAGGAAGATTTGGGTTATTTTATGTTCTGGCAATTGTGAATAATGCCTCTATGAACATTGGTGTGCAAATCGAGTGAGGCTATGAGAGTGTCCAAATCAAGGCCTGATCAAGATGATCAAGTGAGCTCCTCCAGGCTCACTTTCTCCCCAAGCTCAGCTGTGGGAGATCAGGCATATGGTTCATCCCTCCCCTCTCCCCTGGGCTTTGTTGCTTCAACTTTGGCTGCTCCACTGATTCCAGCCTCTGGTCTCTCTCTCAGCCTCTCAGAGTTTATCTTTCTGCAGCTGCAGACAATCCTGGAGTCCTCTCTCACATGGCAGGGTAAAATGACAGCTCTCTTTCTCTGTGAGTCTCTGCATGTTTCTCCCACTTATATAGGACTCCAGCAAGAGGGCCAAGACCCATCCTTAGAGTACCCTCACTGAAGAAGTCTAATCAAAGGTCCCCCAACTGAAAGCAATCCAGTCAAAGGGTCACACACCCACAGGAATGGATTAACTCCAAGAACATGATCTTTCTTAGGATTCACCAAAAGCTATCAACTGTCACACCAGGTAATATGGTAACTCTATACTTAACATTCTGTGGAACTACCCAACTGTTGTCCACAGCAGCTACACCCTTTTACATTCCTTCCACCAATGAATGAGTGTTCCTGTCTCTCGAAACTTACTTTCTACTTTTTAATAGGAGCTTTTCTAGTGGGTGTGAAATGGTATCTCATTGGAGTTCTGATTTGCATTTCCCAAATGGCTAATGATGTTGAGCATATTTTCTTGTGTTTATTGGCCATCTGTATATCATTTTTGGACAGATGTCTATCCAAATCTTTTGCCCATTTTTAACTTAGGTTGTTTAACTTTTTCTTGAAGAGTTGTAGATTGCTTTATATGCTCTGGGCAATATACCCTTATCAAATATATGGTTTCCAGATATTTTCTCCCATTCTGTAGGTTGCCTTTTTCCTTTCATGGTGAAGTCCTTTGTGTACAAAAGTTTTTGATGTTGATGAATTCCCATATATCTGTTTTTTTTCTTGTGTTGCTCATGATTTTGGTGTAAAGTCTAAGAAACTGTTGCCTAATACAAGGTGCTGAAGATGCTTCTCTATGTTTTCTTCTAGGAGTTTCATAGTTTGGGTATTATATTTAGGTCTCAGAGCCATTTTGAGTTCATTGTTGTATATGGTGTTAAGTAGGGGTACATCTTCATTCTTTTGCGTAAGGATATCCAGTTTTCCCAGCAACATTTCTTAAAGAGACCAACCTTTCCTCACTGAATGGCCTTAGCATCCCTGTCAAAAATCAACTGGCCATAGATATGAGGGTTTATTTCTGAATTCTCAATTTAATTCCATTGGTCAAGATGCCTGTCCTTGTGCCAAAGTTTTAAAATTTGAAAGTATGAGTCTTCAAACTTAGTTCTTCTTTTTCAAGGTATTTTTGGAGATTTGGGGCCATTTACCTTTCCTTATAAGTTTGGTCACTGGCTTTTCCATTTCTGTAAAGAAGGCTGTTGGAATTTTGATTGGAATTGTGTTGAATCTGTAAATCATTTTGGGTAGATTTGAAATCTTAATAATATTTATTCTTCCCGCAACAAAGGGAGACAAGCAGACACAGAAAAACGCACAGCAAATGGACACAGCGAGCACAAGCAGCAAGGAAGGATAAATAAATAAATAAAATAAATCTAAAAAAAAATGTATTCTTCCCATCCATTGGCAAGTAATGTCCCTCCATTATTTGGGTTTTCTTTGATTTCTTTGAGCAATGATTTAGAGTTTTCCATGTACAAGTCCTTTACATCATTGGTTAAAGTTTCCTAGATATTTTATTCTTTTAGTTGCTATTATAACTGGAATTGTTTTTCTTTCTTGATTTTCCTCTTCAGATTGTTCATTACTGGTGTATAAAAGCACTACTGGTTTTGGCATGTTGATCTTGTACCCCACCATTCTGATATGTTTTTGTTTGTTTGTTTTGTTTTGTTTCGTTTCTTGCTCTCATAGCTTTATTGTGAATTTTTCAGAATTTTCATATAGGCTATGTCCTCTGTAAATCGGGAAAGTCTGACTTCTTCCTTTCCAATTTGGATGCCTCATTTCTTTTCCTTGTCTACTTGCTCAGACCAGAACTTCCAGTAAAATGTTGAATAACAGTGGTAACAGTAGACATCCTTATTTTGTTCCTGATCTTAGAGGGACCGTTTTCAGTATTTCACATTGAATATGATGTTAAGTATACATTTTCATACATGCTGTATTAGTCAGCCAAAGGGGTGCTGATGCAAAATACCAGAAATTGGTTGATTTTCATAAAGGGTATTTATTTGGGGTAGAAGCTTACAGTTACCAGGCCATAAAGCATAAGTTATTTCCCTCACCAAAGTCTATGGCCACGTGTTGGTGCAAGATGGCTGCCAACGTCTGCCAGGGTTCAGGCTTCCTGGGTTCCTCTCTTCCCAGGGCTTGCCTCTCTCCAGGTTCAGGCTTGCTTCTCTCCACAAGGCTAGCTGTAGACTATCAGGCAAACGGCTCGCCTCTTTTACTGGGGCCTTCTCTCCTTCCTCAAAACCAAGCTCCTCTATGTGCTTACTTCCACAGGCTTCAGCACTCAACGCCCTACTGACATGGCCCAATCAAAGCCCTAATTATTTAATCATGCACAGAGGAACAGACCAGTTTACAAATATAATCCATACCTATTTTTGGAATTCATAACTATATGAAACTGCGACACATACCTTTGACATTGTTGAGAAAGTTTCCTTCTTTTCCTAGTTTTCTAAGTGTATTTTATTGAGAAGCTGTGCTGCATTTACCCAAATGCCTTTTCTGAGTCATTTGAAATAATCATGTGTTTTTTCCCTTTGTTCTATTAATGTGGGGTGTTACATTAATTGATTTTCTTATGTTGACTCATCCTTGCCTGAGATAAATCCCACTTTAATGTGCTTTTGGATTCTTTTTGCTAGAACATAATTAAGGATGTTGCATATATATTCATAAGAGATATTAGTCTGCAATTTTCTTTTTTGTGTTATCTTTATTCCAGTTTGGTATTAGGGTGATGGTGG
>JAQZBX010023609.1:10199-30771 GCA_029593785.1 Cabassous unicinctus
TTTTTTAGTTGGTGCAAGTAGTTTGTGTGTTTCTAGGAATTTGTTCATTTTATCTAGGTTATCTACTTTGTTGTTGTACAGTTATTAATAGTATCCTCATATAATCCTTTTTCATTCTATAGGGTCTGTGGTAATGTCCCACTTTCATTTCTGATTTTATTTATGTGGATCCTCTCTCTATATTTTTCTTTGTCAGCCTAGATAAAGTTATCTCTTTTATTGATCTCACCTTTATAAGAAGTCTTTATTTCTTTAGGTTTCTTCTATTTACAGTCTAATGTCCTTCCCTTTCTATCTCCAGAACTCCATTTAGCATTGCTTATAGGGCAGGTATAGTGGTGACAAACTCCCTCAGCTTTTGTTTATCTGGAAATGTCTTAATTACCCCTCATCTTTGAAAATTAGTTTTTCTGGATTTAAAATTCTTGGTTGGCAGTTTCTTTTCTTTGAGCATTTTAAATATTTTGTCCCACTGCCTTCTTACCTCCATGGTTTCTGATGATAAATTAGTACTTAATCTTTCAAGGACTCCCATGTACATTATATGCTGCTGTCCTCTTACAGCTTTTGGAATTATATCCTGTCCTTGGCAAATAACAATTTCACTACTATGTGTCTAGGCATAGGTCTCTTCCAATTTATCCTGTTAGGTGTATGTTGGACTTCTTGAAAGTGCATATTCATATATTTCATCAAATTTGGGAAGTTTTCTGGCATTATTTCCTTGAATATTCCTTCTTCTCCTTTCTGTCTTCTATTTTTGTGACTCCTGTAATGCATATTTTTGCGTGCTTGGTGTTGTCCCATGGCTCTCTTAGGCTCTATTTGTTTGTTTACTTATTTATTTATTTATTTATTTATTTTTGTTTTGTTTTGTTTTGGAGGTACCAGGGATTGAACCCAGGACCTTATACATGCAAAGCAGGTGCTCAAACCACTTGAGCTATATCCACTTCCCTATTTTTTTTTTAATACACTGATTAACAAAGATAACTGTTGTTTTTTGTTTTGTTTTTATTTATTTATCCCCCACCCCTTGCTGCTTGTGCTTGCTGTGTCCATTTGCTGTGCATTTTTCTGTGTCTACTTGTCTCCCTTTGTTGAGTCATTTTGCTGCGCCAACTCACCGCACTGCGCGGACTGTAGCTCACCATGCCATGCAGGCCAGCTTGCCTTCACCAGGAGGCCCCAGGAATTAAACCCGGGGCCTCCCATATGGTAAACAGGAGCCCAACCAATTGAGTCACAGCTGCTTCTCCTCTGTTTACTTTTTAAAATTCTTTTTAGTTTCTGCTCCTTAGCCTCAATCATTTCAATTGTCTTGTCTTTTAATGCACTGATTCTTTGCTCTGCCAGCTCCAATCTTTTTTGAGACCCTCCAGGGAATTTTTCATTTTAATAATTTTTGTTATTAACGCCAGCTTTTCTGTTTGATTCCATATTAAAATTTCTGTTTCTTTCCTGCAGTTCTCACATTGGTATCCCTTAATTCTTTCTTCTTGTACTCCTTTATCTCCTTGAGGATATTAAGGGTCATTTTTTAAAAGTCTCTGTATGATATCTCCAACGTCTGGTCTTGTTCCTTGGGTTACCGAATTTTTATCTTGTTCCTTTGGATGGGCCATCATTTCCTGTTTCTTTGTTTGTCTTGTAATCTTTTGTCACACATTGTGCATTTTAATATTTTAATGTGTTAAATCTGGAATTTAGTCCCTCAGCTGTCTGTTCTTTAAGTTTGTATCCAGGTAGTGAAATGACATAGATTTCCTTGAGTGACAGGAACTAATAAAAACCAACAAACCAATGCAAAAAAACACTTTTCACAGTCTTTCCATATTGGCTGTGCATTTGCTGATGCTCTTCTTCGGAGTTTTGCCCCCCCCTATCAAGGCATTCAGCCTGAGGTGAATGTGAAGCGTAGGGCTTTCTCTGTCTTTTCTGAGACTTTGTCTTGTCCTGTGCTTGTGATAACTCACAGCCTTAGGAATGTCCTTGTTTACAGGACTGCCAATGCCCCCTCTAATCCCTATGAAACAGACTACTGCCCCCCACCCTCAGATATTCTATTATATGTCTTAAAGCAGGTATAATTTGCCCCAGGTGATTTGATTTTGCTTTAGCTGTCTGCAATCTGATTCTGCCTGCAGGGTAAGCTTAGGAGAGCAAGCCATAGAGAAATTTCCTGCCTCAGTCTTTCAGTCTCTCTCTCTGGATATATTGACACCCACATATAGGCACCTGAGTAATTGTGTAAGGGTCAATCTGCTTCTTCTAGAACAGAGCCAGATACCCACAATGAAAGCACAGGCTGACTCTACAGTATACCAGGGAGGGGTTGAGGAGCAGCCAGCAAGGGCACCTTGAACTTCTACTGTTTTTAAAGCTCTGTTTACTTGATTTGTCATTTTCTCAGTTACTGCTACCCTTTAACTGTCTTCCAGAGTTTTGAGGAAGATGGCTCTGCTAGTGTTTACTAGTTATTCAAATTTTCTCTGAATGAATGGCACCCTGGAGCATTTTAAGCCACCATTTTCTTCAACCAGAAGTCAATATTGTAGTTTTTAAAATGTTATATCTACTTTGACTCAAGAGTCTCTTCACACTCTTCCTAAAATTACCATATGTCTACAATCTATATGTCTGAAGTCATTCTCTGCAATCTCTCTAATCTCCTGCCCACTATTTCCCTGACTTCCACTGAAACATTCACTCTATCTTGAACCTCAGATATTTTCTCCTGCCTTGATAAGCTTTTGCTTTGTGCTTCAAATGGCTCTTTACTTTACCTGCTATTCTGGCAAATGCCTTCCACCTCATCCTTCAGATGTCTAGCAGAGACACTTCTACCTCTATGAAGTTTTCCCTAATCTCCCTTGGAGAGTTGAGTACTTCTGCCTTTGGGCATTGTAATTTGTGCAAATACATATCTCTGTTGCAACCTTATCTCATGCTGTCTCCCATTGCTTGTGAGTTATAAGCCTGTGAGTTATCTTATATTACATGTTACAATTCTCATTTGCCATTATCTCCTCTGTCCCCACACAGTCCCTAGCATATGACAGATGCTCACTGAGGCAAATACATCTTCAATGAGTGAATAAGTTAAGTGAAACCCTGGAGTGCCTGCTACTCAAACCTTTCTTGTTCTAATGTTGGGAGTATATTAGAGATAATGTGTTGCTCTTCTCTTTTTGCCATACTTTGAGTACTTGCCTTCAAAAAATATCTCAATAATAGATTGTTAAGTAGGCATAAATGGAAGCAAAATGAGAGTTCCATGAAACCATGGCCTTTTTACAAGAAATAAATTTTATGAATCATTGCCATTTTGAATTTCTACTCTAGTACTTTGTTCTAAGGGCTCTTGCTCACTAATGACCTGGGGAAAAAAAACTACAAAAAGACAGTTATCATCAGATCTATCAATTGTGCTTACCACTATAGCTATTGTCATTTTTTCCCCCATAAAAGTTAAATAAAGGCCAAGTCAGATTATAATTTAACTAAATTTATTCCTTTCAGAATAAGCAAAATGGATGTCAAATAGAGCAGAAAGTATTGCTTTTTCCTTTCTTTAATGGTCTGATGACTGCCTGGGAGGGACTAACTAGCTTTTTGGAATTGCCAACTTTCTCACTGCCCAGGCTTGATGCCATCCCTGCCATTTGAGGATAATGAACCATCATACTGTCAGAAATAAGAACTTATTTAATGAATAGGAAACCTGGCAATCATCAGCAAGAAAAGTGTTTCAGTAGCATTTTGCACCATTCAAACACATCTAAATTGATTTCTTTTTGTTCTTTTGTTATAGTCTCACCATTTCTCTAGAATTCTTTCCTGATGCTTCTTATTTCAGTAAAATTTGCTCCATATGACCACCTTTCATAATTTTCTCCCTTTTTCTGTTTTAATTTTTTTAAATGCAACCCTCCCAACCCTTATACAGCCCATAATTACATATATTGCTAAGTATAGTGTTATATACATTGGATCTAAGGGTCATTTTAATCTCTCCTCTCTGAGTTGCCTATCCAGTGATTTTTAAACTAGTTTGAAAATAGCATTTAAAATCATTTTACATAGGATTTCAGTCATCCTTCAAAAAGCAGCATTGATCTAATATTCAGATATTACTTTGAACCCCTTTCCTATCTACTTCTTAACTATTTCAGATTTCATTAAGAGAATACTGACACATTTTCCCAGGGCCTAATTTTGAACAAAAATATAATCTAGGGGAAAAAGAAGAAGTAAGTATAGAAAAATTGAAAGGTTTTGAAATCCTAATTTTTAGTACTATTTTATGTAATAATTTTTTGCATGACCTAAATAGATTTATTGTGACCATTTATAAACCGCTAGATGTACAGGATAATAGACTGTGACAAGCACTGTAATCAAATCCCCAATTTGGTTTTGAGGCAGGTTATCCAAGGAAACAAGGCCCACACTCAACACAGCTATAAGACCCTGCTGAGACCTTGAGTTTAACCTTGAGACCTTGAGTTTAACCTTGAGGTCCCAGTCTCTCTTTCCAGGACCTCCCCTTGGCCCCAGATATTCCCAAACAGGCCTCACCATTGGTGGGATAACCAGTAATGCAGGGGCCCCTCCCCTTAGTGGGGGTGGGGAATAATTAACAGTTTAAAAGGTAACCACACAATGCAGAGCTTGCTCTTTCTGCCTGGAGGAGCCCACACCAAATCTCGGTGTGCATTTCCATCCTTCTCTCCCATTTCTCAGCAAGCCCTGTTCTTTCCCCCCATTTCCCAATAAATTCTTTTTACTGGCCTAACTAAACTGGCATGTGCTTAAATTCTTTTATGCAGCATAGCCAAGAAACTAGAGGAATCCAGCACGTCCCCATCTTCAATTTCCCTACTTCCTAGGAAGCCTCTTGTGCTTAGTTTATTCATCTAAGATTATATGCAAAAATTTTCAAGATAGGCTGCCTAGGTTTAACTCATAGTTCTGATGTGAACTAACTCCTTGAAGAAAGTTATTAAGCTTTCTGTCCCTCAGTTTCTTCTGTAAAGTGAGGATTATAACTCTACCTATAACACAAGGCTGTTGTGAAATGAGATAATACCTTCACAGCACTTAGAATGGGAGCTGGCACACAGTAAGCATAATATAAGCATTTATGATTATTATTACCTGTGTAATGGGCATATTAGTTCTTAGCCCACACAGTTTTTATTTTACATAAATTTAATTGTGACTTGGATTTGCACGGTGGTTTGCAGTTTTCAGAGCATTTTTCAAATGTACACCAAGGACATATTTAATGTGCCCATATCCCTCATAAGTTAAATATTGCATTAAAGTACAAATGGAAAGAATGTCTCATCCTTTCTAAAGTATAATCTATAAAATCTATACATTGATACTGATAAGTATTGATAACAAATGATCTTATTTAAAATATATTACAAAATATTACTCATAATAATATTTAACATTTACCAAGCTGTGCTTATATACCAGGCACTATGATAAGTGCTTTATATGCATTGCCTCATCTAATCATCATGAGTTTCTGAGGAAGGTAGTGATTTCAGTGGTGAATCGTGATTGCGGCTAATAGTACAAATACAAGACTATTCCTCTAGTACAAGGTGTTAAGGATATGAAAATACATGGGGAAAATAACATATAGACTATAGTTAACAGTAATATTCTAATATTTTTACAGCAATAGCAAAGAAGGTACTGTATCGATGCTAAGGGTCAATAATGGGGGGTATGGGACTTTTCTTTTTGGAGTAATGAAAACATTCTGAAGTGGACTGAGCTGATGACTGCACAGCTCTGTGATGAAATTGAGAGCCACTGAGTATACACTTTGGATGGACTGTACAAGGCAGGGGACTGTATAACACAGCGAACCTCATGGTGAATGATGGACTGTGGTTAACAGTACAAATATGAGGAACCATAACAAATAGACAATACTAATGCATGCTGTTACTAATAGGGGGAAATACACCAAATATAAGCTATGGACTATGGATAGCAATAATATTATGACAATGTTCTTTCATCATTTGTAACAAATGTATCACAACAGTATAAGGTGTGATTTATGTGGGGCAATTTATGGATATCCTATATGGTATGCTTGATTGTTTTGTTAACTCACAACTTCTGAAATAAAAAAAGAAAAAAAGCTAAGTAAATGGCCTATTTACACAGCTAGTTAGTTGTAGATAAGGCTTTGAACTCAGGTATTCTCATTCTAGTTCTTGTATTCATTCTTGTATTCTTGCATTCTTGTATTCATGATACATACAGTATATACATACAGGATATATATATAGTATATACATATATACTGACTTACTTTTCAGAGGCTATATGGTACCTTTAAAATAAATCAGATAAATAATTCACAAATAAAAATGTGTGGTGGAAAGATAATTATTTCATCTAAGTCAACACAACTCTACCTCTTATCTCTGTTACCTTTGGTTTTATAGCTGACTATTTTTTCAGTTTGAATCAATACACATTTATTATCTCACAGTTTCTGCAGGTCAAGAGTCTGGACACAGCTTAGCTGAACTGAGGGTTTGTTCAGGCTGCACTCTTATCTGGAGGTTTGACTGGGGAAGAATCCACTTCCAAGCTCCTTCAGGTGGTTGACAGAATTTGTTTCCTTGCAGCTGGATGACTGATGATGCTAGCTTTTTGCTGCCTCTTATCTGGAAGCTTCCCTCACTAGAGGCTGCTCACAGTTCTTTGTTTATGGGCGCCTCCAATTTGGTATGTTCATTATATCTGCAAGGAGAGTTTCTGAGTTCTTTTAATGGGTTTCACCTGATTTAGCCAGCCATGCTTAATCAGGATACTCCCTTCTGATTAATTCAGAATAATGGTTTGGGGACCTTAAATATATATGCAAATATCTTTAATCAATTTTTTATGAAAATTGATTAAAGTATGTCATTTATACATGAACATACATAAAAATAAGTGTACAGTAAAAGTTGCAAATTTACAAAACAAACATGCATATTATCATACAAGGCTCCCATACATCTCTCATCCACCAGTGACTTGCATTGTTGTGAAATATTTGTTACAAACTTTGAAAGAGCATCATCAAAATATTACTACCAACTATAGCCCATATCTTTCATTTGGTGTACTTTTCCCCCAACCCACCTGATTATTAACTCTCTGTATTAGTATGTTATATTTATTATAGTTCATGAGAGAACATTCTCATATTTGTTCTGTTAACCATAGTCCATCTTCCACTACTGGATTCCCTGTTATACAGTCCCATTCTTCGTATAGTCCATTCAATGTGTACACTCAGTGGTTCTCAATTTCATCACAGAGTTGTGCTTTCATCACCTCTGTCAATTTTAGAACTCTTCATTACTCTGAAAGGAAAAATCCCTTACTGCCTTATACTCCCCTATTGTCCCTTAAAATTGATATATCTTCTTTGCCATTACTGTAAAAATATTATAATGATACTGTTAACTATCATCCATAAGTTACATTAGTTGTAAGTCTCCCATGTATCACCATATTCTTAACACTTTGTAAAAGAACATGTTTATATGTATATGATTAACCACAATCTTCATCCACCACCTAAATCAGTATGTTATACATTCCCTAGATTATTCTCTAGCTTCCTTTCAATTGACTTTTACGTCCACAGACTACCCCTTTCATCAAAAATCATATTTATGTCTTTTATTTCTTTAAACAGAATATTAGTTTTTAATATTTGTCTGAGTATACAAATCTCTGTTTTCTTTCTGCTGATTGTTTATTGTTTCCATGTTTACTCAGTTATCTTTTTTTGGAAAATTATTTATAAGAATAATTTGAGGTTTAATGTAAATCTCCCTTCTTCCTGAGAGGATGGTTGTTCACTTCTGCCATTTGTCTGGGGCTTCTATCTGTCTGGGATCTTTTTCCAATTCACCCAGGATATGAGAATCTCAGCTACAAGTTCACATGAGAGGAAGTTTACTTCTAGTTGAAGTTTGCCATGAAAGTATAGCCCTTCAGGGGCTTAATGTATCAGATGGAAACCCTACCTACAGTGATCCTGTACTTTAACTTTTGTTCTCCTAGTCTCATAAGACCTTTAACATCAAAACTCAGTTTCTTAGCCTCTGGTTTTCCAAATGGGCAAGTGCCCTCAGGGAGAAATTCCCTTTAAATTTCATACTACTACTCTGGATTCCCACTTTAGGAGTTTGGCTGTGTTGTTTCTTTTTTTTTTTTTTCTTTAAGCTCTTTGGTGGTGCTTGTTAAGTTTGTACCAAGTAGAATAGTTGGTTTAAACTCCCTTGTCTGCCATTACTAGAAGTTGAAATTTCAGCTCCATGACACTTACCTCTATTTATCAATTTAAATTTTTATTTTGAAGTTAAATTTTGTCTTTCCCTTGTGACACTATCAAATATTGCTTAAATAAACATCTCCCTACTGGTGCAAATACTCGCCACCAACAGTTTATCATAGATTATTGTTAGAACCCAACCCTTGGCTTTGTAATCCAAGAAAGTAGGAAGCATCTTTTCAACACTTCAGTGTCTTGCCCCTTTTCTAGCTACACTGCTTCCAGGATACCCTGTCAGCCCTACTAAGTTAGAGAATTGAGGAGAGAGAGTGATTTCAAGGAGAAAGAAGGGTAGCAGAAGCTGTATAATCTTAAAATGCTCTGGTGAAAACTGATCATTTTGGGTGAACATATACAAATCATCAGTGTGACAACATATACCTAAACTACATGCCTATTCCCTGGCTGGATTAAGCAGCATTGACTGATTTCTGATTCAGTTACATTCTTCAGACATTTTCCTTATTCTCCACCAACCTGTCTCACCTTACATCTTTGGAAAAAGGAATGTCACTATTAATCAGAGGAAACCCTCAAACCTAAGGGTACACTTTTGTTTTCAACATAAGAAACACTTGTGTTCTGACTCTGCCTGGCCCTAGAACACAAGAACACTGGTAGAATTATTTCTGTTAGCTGATTTCACCAAAAAGTTTAGCCATTTTGCCAAGAGTCATTCTTACATCAGAGATCTTAATTCCCTTTGGCATAGTTTAAAGTAATATTTTATAATTCTATCAACTGCCTACTCTTTGATTAATAAATGTGTTCTAGGTATGCTGTCTAATTAAAAAAATAGTAAGTACTAAGCATAGGACTCCTATGTCACCCTTGTTAGAATGATGACTTATTTCCTTTTATTTCATTTAGCATCTGCTCATACTTATAGTAAATTACATATCATATTCTATAATTAGCGCTGACTTCATCAGTTGTCTGTTGATGCGCCCTGAACAGGAGATTTAATGAATACAAGCCAAAGGGAGGAATTAAACTAGTGTTTCAGGAATTTTGAAAATACCATAAAAGAACCCATTAATTAGTCAAATCCACACACTTTTGACCTGTGAGCATACTCAATTCCACTTAATAAGGATTTACTGGACCATAACTTTTTACTAAGAATTCTGGAAATAAAGAAAAGTATAAAATATGGTTCTTGTCTTTAAAGAGTTTCTTGGAAAAAACAAGATATACACACAGCTAAAGATGTGGTAAATGTCAGAGGCAATGAAAAACAGTAGGGAGAATAGATTGGGCAAAAGTGTGAGATAAGTATGAGTATATTAAACTCTTCTGCTAAAGCATAGTGGGACAAAAGGCTAGATGGAGAAGAGACTGGCATTGCCGACCCTGTCTTGTGCAGTCATTCTAAAGTTTCTGAACAAGAAAAAGCAGAATAAATAAGAATTTTCTGTTATTAGAGATTTTCTCAGTATTTCTGATAAAAAGTAAAAAATGAATTGGTATTAGGCAAACGTTGGGAAGAAAAACCAATTTGGATTTTAATAATTAAGTGCTTTTGCCTAAACAGGCTATATCAAAATGAGCCAAGGATGTTTTTGGAAAAAAGAGAACACCAGACCTAACTCCTAGCTATTCAGATTTAGTGGGGTCTAGTATAGTACCCTGGAATAAGATAAACAAATTTGGAAATCACCAAGTGTAAGACAAAATAAATGCTTGGTTAAGGTGATGATAAAAATAGAGAAATTTATCAAAAAGGGCTTTCCAAATGGTGCCTCAGTAGTACTTGGATGCTGGAGAGAGATACATTGTATCAAAGGTAACTCTGAAACTGGACCTAAAAGGTACACAACACATGTTGATTTACTGAATCAATGCCCTTAACATTTTAAAGCTAAATTTCAATGGAATAATAGAAGGAAGATTTGAAACAATTCAAGCTATTAACCCTTAAACATATAGTAACTTTGACACAGAACAAAATTATAACAGAATAGCCAACTCCCAGCCTCCACTGAGATGACTGGTAATTAATTATCACTAGCAATGAACTGCATAGGAAAAAAAATCTGTAACAAGGGAGGAACTCATCACTTTTAATTTCCCTAGATGGACAATTCAACAAAGCAGAAATACTCAGGCAATCAAGTAGCAATTGTACCTGGCCTGATTTTTGAGAGAATTATTTTCTTTCTAGAGGCAGCCTTCAATTGTGTTAATCCTTAAAATGGGTCAATGTTAGGAGAGTGAAGAGAAATAGAAAATCAGTATGCAATACATGACCATGAGTCAGAACATTCTGGTTCTTTTATTAACTCCTGATGAGTGAACTCAACTCCTTTTTGGAATAAGAAGGGAATATACCAACAATCTCACTGGGTTACTTCAAGCAAGTCTCTTATTCTCCCTTGGCCTTTCTACCTATAAAGTAAGGGAATTAAATGAAATAATCTCTAAATCCATTCTGGTTCTAACCTGTTTCTGTAATGTCAATTGGATGATTGACATTTTTTAATTAACAAATTTTAAAGTATTAGAATTAAAGACATTTGAGAGGCTCATAAAATTCTGGGACATAAGAAAGTAAGATAATATATGTTAAAATGATTATCCAATTATTTCCTATTCATGAATTAATATTTTTTATTGGGAAAACAGAGAGAAAAGATCTTAATATTATTATTATTAATATCATCACTATCATCACATTTTTAAAGAGTATATCAAGACAGCATTTGTCATTACTATTTTTTAAATGCTATTATGTCAATTTCATTAGAAAAACCAAATCATGAATTTCATCAGGGATTTCACTATAGGATATATGACTAATCTATGCTATAGACTTTGAAGTGAGGAAATTATATTTTTGAGGGGGATAAGATGATAAAAAATGTAACTAACATGGTATCCTAGGTAAATGGTTATTAATTTCAACGAACTATGTATGCTTATACAGATGTGACACATAAACATACATATGTCTTGCATTCACAGAATCAGGGCTATCATTAAATGACTGTGCACAAAGGTGTCTCTACTGAGATAAAAGAACTCTATATAGATTTCCCCAGTTCCTGGAAGTTGCTTGTTCTCTTGTTAGTCCTTTTTGGGGAAGCTGAGTCCACCATTCTCATGGTTGTCTATATTTTGCTTTTTGTTATCCATTAGAAAGTATGTTCACTTCTAACTTCCTTCGATCTCTCTTTAGGCTGCATGTATACTCCAGGAGAGAGCACACTTCTAGCTGTGATTGTCTGGCTTTCTAATCACTGGCCCTGTCACTTTTCTTCAGTCAATTTTGGATAATACATAATACACGCAGATATACATATTTAAGAAAACTCTTTGAGTACACTATTTTGGCTTTAGATAAACATGAGCCAAAAGGTGAGATTATCATAGACAGTGGAGTTAAATAATTACTTAAAAGTTTTATTTGTACTCTGGATAGATCAACCTCCTAACTGTTAGAATCTTCAAGATAGTCAGTTCTTATTATTTGTGGTAGTTATATTCCTTAAAGTCACTGCCAACACTGAATTAGTTTATAGTGAACCATTGCTTCTAGGGAAAATACATTGTTAGGTTCCTGCAAGCATCTGGTCATATTTCCGATCAATACATAAACTAGTTTTACATGTGTTTCTTTTTTAAAGACACCTTGTTTAATATATATTTTTGATCCGTTAACATTGAACTCACGGCCAACAGCACTATAACTCATGTCTGAACATAGGTTATCTAACACATATTTTCTCCATAAGATATGTCATAGCCTTCTTGTACTTAGGAACATTATATGGCCCTTCAGCCTTCTGCTTGGGCGCCATTTTAAGCAGAGAAATCACCAAGCAAAAACAAAAAATGTGAAAAACATGGAATTAAATATACTACAAAAAGGACACTGTATACAACATGAGAGCCAAAACAAAAAGGCAGAGCATGGCCTTGTTCAATTTCAGATGGGAACACATGCCTTGGGTGACTCAAATTTTTGCCAGTCTGTGTCGTCCATGAATGACTGCAAAAGTACCACCAGTATTGCTTTTGGAAATTTCTGTGAGTAGGCAAATTCACAAATATGGAATCCATGAATAATGAAGATCAATTGTACTTTCTAATATTAAGCAATGATCAGAGACACTAAAACAGATGCCAAGAGTTCTAGGAGATAGGGTTGGAAAGACTTTGAATTTAATCTATAAATGTTTGTCAGAGATGCCCAGGCCAGTCTGATATATTAAGGAACCTCAAAGAGACCAGGTTGAAAGAAAACACGCGAGTGCCTTGTACTGAAGTGGAAAAAAAAGTGTGGTGGAGTGGGACAGACAGTAATCAGAGACTACCGGTCAGAGGAGCAGGGGCTTTTCCAAGTACACTGTGAGGTTAGGCTATACTCACCATGTCCTTGGCATGTGGTCTTTGGGAAGAAAAGCCCTATGCAATAAAAGAAAGAACTATATCACTGGAATTCTACAGCTCTGCTGTGAGAGCACTTCTGGAAAGAGCTGGTCAAGAAACGCCCATTTCCAGGAGGGGTAAGGAAGGGTCTGAGTTCAGGGGTCCAAGAAAGGTAGTCAGTTATGGGCATAAGCAGTAGGCTTCTGCTCAGTGGAGTAAAACCCCAGAGAGTTCTGACTGTAATCTTCCACTTCCAAACTATACAGAAAACTTGTAGAATCTATAGCTTTGTACTTATACACTTCATCTGACTCTTGGGATTCTCTGAGAACAGAAACCACTAGAAAATACTGGCTTCCTCATATAAGAGGTTGAGAGCTAGAAACATTAAGATTGGGATTTTGAAACTTATCTGTACACACAAACAAGGCATATGGGTTATGCATATTTGACAACTAGCTTGGCCACAATAATATAAGCTAATATTTGCTGAGATTTTATAATATGCCTAGAACTTTTCTGAGTGCTTTACATGGATTATCTAATTGAATCAAGATTCCTAAACAAATGGAAGAACATTCCGTGTTCATGGGTTAAAAGACTAAATAATGTTAAGGCGTCAAGTCTACCCAAATTGATTTACAGAATCAATGCAATCCCAATCAAAATTCCAACTGCCTACTTTGCAGAAATGGAAAAGTCAATTATCAAATTTATTTGGAAGGGAAAAGGGACCCTGAATAGCCAAAAATATCTTTAAAAAGAAGAACGAAGTCATTGGACTCACATTTCCTGCCTTTAAAGCATAGTTCAAAGTTACAGTGGTTAAAACAGCATGGTATTAAAAGAGACCATACACAGTTTTAATTTTTAGATTGAGCTAACAAATTATATTTTAGTTTTAATTATGTAATCTCACTCCTGTAATTCGTAGCATGTAGTTGTGTATCACTACTTATTAATGAAAACTGTCTTTAGTCACAAAGTTCCTGTTTTCACTCCCTAGCAAATTCATGTTTTCCATTCTCAACCAAGTCCTTGTTTCTTGCTCCCTAACAAGCTCCTGTTTTTCTTTTCCCTCTTATCTAAAACCTAATAAAACATATACAACATGGAGAAGCCTGAGACCAAGGAAACTTTAAGGAGCACAATTAAAGTGGGCAAAGACAGTGACTGTGAGTGCACCCCTCCTCCCCTTCCATTGATGCCCACTTTGCAGACCTGGTTTGCAGTGTTGCGGCAGATGGAATGAAAACCCAAGCGGCACTCTGAGGGGGCAGATGAATGAAGTTTTATTATGTGCGGGCCCAGAGGAGAGTCAAGTCTCCAAAAATCTGAGCGCTGTGCCTTGATTTTCATAAGTTTATATAGGAACTCTAAGCGGGCAAATTCCTAAGCAAGCCGGCAGGCAGGGTTACAAAAGCAAAAGGAGCGGAAGTTAGCTTATCTTCCTAAAGCAGAGGGCTATTAGGGAGGAAAAAAGTCATTATCTGTTTGGAGTTGTAAATTCCAGTTGAAAGGGGCAGGAGGAGAGCTTATCTTCCTAATGATGTGGATTCCAGGGAGAAAAGGGGAGGAAGGGAGAAAGGGACCTGAGGGGAGCTTATTTTCCTAAAGCTGTGGGTTTCTCCCAAGGGGGGGTTAGGGCCCTGGCACTTTCTTTATCATCCCCCTCCTTTGAAGCCCTTATGATTTTTTATGGGGCATCATCTGCTAACATGGGGTTTTTTCTGTAATCCCCAAGGGCTGATATTTAACACGAGGCATCACTTGGTGTTTTAAGGCATTTAAGCGGGAAGTGATGTATTGTGTTAGGTACCATAGAACGCATGGCCTGAAAGTTAAGAGGAAGAAGACTGAGGCTATTACTGGCATGAATGGCAAAATCCAGGAAGGGAGATACTGGAAGTAGTTCCCATTGTCTGATGCCTGGTATATATGGTTTAAACGGTCTTTGGCTCGTTCTTTTTGTAGGGCCACCTTGTCCCTAACTATCCCTGAGGAATTTGCATAGAAAGAGCATTCTTCCCCCAGGGCCTGGCAGATCCCCCTGAACCTGCGGTGAGCAAGCTAATCCTTGCCTGTTTTGTACAACCACTTCTGCCAATTAGTCTATCTGGTCTTGCAACCCATTGAAAACCCCCGATATTTCTTCGAGGTCATTTGATATTTCCCATGCTAGGGTTTGTAAACCCTCCTGACCAACTGCGAGTGAGGCCCCTCAGAATTGCCTGTATTGCTCATTTGGCTCAGGAGAGCTCTCCAGGCAATTCATCTCCATACACTGAGAATGATGGTACTGGCCAAGCCAGGTAACAGATGCCCTGGCCATCCTGGGGTAGGCACCAGTAGGCGCTGGTGCCACAGACCCAGATGGTGGAGTTTGCAGTGCATCGGTCAGGCTCACTGAGTGGGCGGGTGGTGTTACAGTTAGCCCTTCCAAGAGGGAGTATGGTTAAAGGAGACCTGGTAGTTATGTTTCTACAGTTAGCCAGTTTTCCCGGGGGTTCAGTTATGCGGACTGGGAGGGGCCTGGTCCCCGCTGCAGAGCTGTCATGGGTCAGGAGAGTTGTGTTCCATGGGACAGGTACGGGGAAGATGGTTAGACTTGAGGAAGTACATAGCCAGCAGGATGCAGCTATGTCGGGCCGGGATTCATTCAGGAGTTGGTGGAAATTTCGAACCTGGTTCAAAAGGACATTGTGGGGAGCTGTTCTAACTTTGGATTTTAGCATCTGGGCAGCTTTACTGATATTTTTCATCAGGGTTTTCTCTGGGGGTTGGGTTACTGGGATCGAGTTGGACCAGTATGAGGTCCCCTGGGTATGGCCCCAATGGGTTGTATATTCCGATTCCTACTTTTAGTTCTGTTTGGGCCTTTAAAAAGGTATTTTCTGATCTGGTGGTTATGTTTAATAAGGTGAGTTTTATGGGGTCACAGGTTTCTATGTCACACCCTGCCGGGCTGGGGATTTTCTGTAGGAGATATGGAAAAGTCGGTGGGACCCTCCTTTCAGGGAGCGGTGGCACCTACCAGCAAGCTCCAAGAGCGGCAGAATCCTCCACTCTTTTGGGAGTCTCGGCAGAGGTATTTGTCATAACTCCCATAGTTGCGACCCCTACACCCTCTCCTGGGGGCATGTATGGGGGCGTGGGGGTGTGGGGCAACTAGCAAGGTATAAGGAGCATGATCTTGGATTGCCCTGCAAGTGTCAAATATTACAGAGGTTGAAGCTACACCTGCCAAGAACGGGACTGAAGCATTCAGCATGGATTGTTTGCCCCAGATTTGACTAATTTGCAGCTGCCATAGATTTTGAGGGTGGGTATTGGCTCCTAGGAAGGGGACAAGGAAGGAAAGGACAAGCAAGTCAAGGCACAGAAGCATCCTTTATACACCAGTAAGCAATTGCAATTAAGGCTTTATTCACAATAGTCCAGTCTGCAGGGGCCACAGCAGTGAGTCCAACTCCAAATACCAAGGCAAGCAGGCCATGTAAGCACAGGATCCACCAGGAGCAGGGGTCCATTCAGCAGGCATTTGACGAGGTTGGTGCTTGGGGATCCTGGGTGACTCACATTCTCAAGGGGTGGACGGGTATGGGTTGGGCTGTCCAGATGTCCTGCTTTCTATTGGGGTGTGCCTTCTTGACCCTGGAATGATGCATCCAAGGGACGATGCTTGCAACTTTAAGAGCAGTAGGAGTTACAAGAATCACAGTAAGTGGACCTGTCCAGGAAGGCTGAAGGTGTTCTTTTTTCCAGTCTTTGACCCAGACTAGGTCCCCTGGCTGGTGGGGGTGCACTGGGTGTCCCAGGGGGATGAGGTTCCGGATCAAGACAGTTTTATGTATTTCGGCTAGAGTTTTCCCCAGCTGCTGCTGGAGAATGGAATCTTGGCTAGCCTCCCCCAGAAGTTTAAGATCTCCTTTGAAGGCCCAGATAATTGGGGGTGGCCATCCAAATAGAATTTCAAAGGGTGACTAGCCTGTGGGTCCTTGGGTACACCTAACTTGGAGAAGGGTTAAGGGAAGTAAGTCTACCTAGGGGAGACCAGTTTCTTAGCAGAATTTGGCTAGGATGGCTTTGAGGGTTCAATTCATGCATTCAACTTTCCCTGAACTCTGGGGCCTGTAAGTGGTATGGAGCTTCCACTTGATTCCTAGCATTTTTGCTAGCTCTTGGACTGTGGCAGCCATGAAGGCCGGGCCGTTGTCACTTCCAATAGACAGTGGCAGCCTGTGTCAGGGAATGATTTCTCTAAGTAAAGCCTTAGTCACTTCTCTTGCCTTTTCGGTGCGAGTGGGGAAAGCTTCGACCCAACTCGAAAAGGTGCATATCATCACTAACAGATATTTGTACCCCCGACTTGGTTTCACTTCTGTGAAGTCTACTGTGAGATCTTCAGAGGGGACCATCCCTGTGTGCTGGACACCTGCTGGAGCATGGGGCCCTGCAAAGGGTTGTTTTTGCCACAAACTTGGCACTGGCTGCTGATGGTGGAACAGAGAGAGTTAGTCAGGCTATATAGTAGTATCTCCTGAGCAAGACTTCTGGCACAGTTTTCCCTAGGTGGGTGAGTTTATGGTATTGCTGGACGAGGGAATGAGCGGCTCCCTTTGGGACAAAAATCCAGTCATCCAGGAGCAGCCAAGTTCCTTCAGGGGTTCAGCTTCCCCCTTCTCTCTTAGCCCATTCCTGTTCTTCCCGGGTATAGCTTAGTTGATCAGTCTCTTGTCCTCAGAGGGACAGCTGCGGTGTTAATTCCGGGACTCGTATTCCGTGGGTTCCTTCAGCCACTTGCCAAGTTGCTTTGTTGGCTAGCCTGTTTCCTTGAGTGACCATGTCCATTCCTTTCTGATGTCCCTGGCAGTGGATGATGGCGACTTTGTCTGGTTTCCAGATTGCTTCTAACAGTTGCAGGATTTCTTCTTTGTTTTTTATTTCGTTTCCCCCTGCAGTTAGGAGACCTCTTTCTTTATAAATTGCCCTGTGGACATGAACGGTTGCAAATGCGTACTTAGAGTCAGTGCCAATGTTTACCGCTTGCCCAGCGGCTAGCTGCAAGCTCGGACCAGCGCCCAGAGTTCTGCTCGTTGCGCAGACCATCCCCGCGGTAGAGACACTGCTTCCACCACCCGTTTGGTAGTGGTGACTGCATATCCAGCAATCTTTTCCCTGTTTTTAACTAGACTGCTCCCATCTGTAAATAGTGTTTGATCTGGGGAAGGGAGTGGTTTGTCTTGGAGGTCGGGGCAACTGGCATAAACTTCCTTGGTCACTTCAACACAATCGTGCTCAGGAACCCCTTCCTCTTCTGGTAAAAAAGTGGCAGGGTTTAGACTGTGCACTGTTTCCACTGTCACTCTGGGGTTTTCACAGAGTAAACCTTGGTAATGTGTGAGCCGGGGATTCAATATTCACCGATACCCATGTGAGTTCATTAGGGCAGTGACTGCGTGTGGCACCATAACATGAATAGCCTGTCCGAGCGTTAATTTGTTGACTTCTTTGACAAGGGTTACGGTTGCTGCCAGGGCTTTCAGGCAGGACAGCCACCCTGCAGCCACAGGGTCCAGGTGCTTGGAGAGGTAAGTGATGGGTCTTTGCCAGGGGCCGACTGTTTGTGTGAGAACCCCCAATGCTACTTTGTTCTTTTCATGCACGAAGAGGTTAAAGTTTTGAGTTACATCTGGGAGCCCCAAGGCAGGGGCTCAGCCGCATTGTCTTTTCATGTTTTGAAAGGCCCCCTGTTGAGCTTCTCCCCAGGAAGGGGCTCTTTTTCTGGACCTGTCAGAACTTCATAAAGGGGTTTGGCCATGGCTGCAAACCCGGGAATCCAGATGCGGCAGAACCCTGCAGCCCTGAGGAACTCACGAAGCTTTCTTTTTGTGGTGGGGGTAGGGATGGTACAGATCACTTTATTTTGTTAGGGTCCGAGCATCTGGTGCCCTTGTATGATGCTGAACCCCAGGTACCTGACCTGCTGTTTACAGATCTGGGCCTTTCTCCAAGACACTTTGTACCCAGTCTGTTAGAAGTTGTAGGAGAGTCTGGGTCCCTCTCCAGCAGTCCTCTTCCATCTCACTGGCAAGTAGGAGGTCATCTATGTATTGCAAGAGGGCATACCTGCAGTCCCCCCGGGGGTAGGTGGCCAGATCTGCTGCCAAGTCTTCCTCGAAAAGGTAGGGGAGTTTTTGAAGCCTTGTGAGAGCCGGGTCCAGGTTAGCTGAGTTTTATGCTGGGTTTTGGGATTTTCCCACTCAAAGACAAACAGAGGCTGTCTCGGGAGGGCCAACAGCAGGCAGAAGAAGGTATCTTTCAGGTCCAGGCAAGTGAACCAGGAGGCTTCAGGTGGCAGCTGTCCTGGCAAAGTGTACGGGTTGGGAACAACCTGATATAAGGTGAGAGTGGCATTATTAATGGCTCATAAATCCTGTAGTGGTTGATATCCGGTCCCATCTGGCTTCTTTACTGGTAATAATGGGGTGTTCCAGGGTGACTGGCACTTGATTAGGATTCCCTCTTTTCTCAGGAGATCTATATGTTTGGCTATGCCCAATTGTGCTTCACGGGGTATTGGATACTGCCTCTGCTGGACTGGGACTGCTCCAGGCTTCAGGTCAATGACGATGGGTGCATGGTTCCATGCCATTCCCAGTGGGTTTTTTCTGCCCAAACCTAGGGGAATAGTTCCAGCAGTTTTTCTGGATTCTGACCTTAACTTTCTTCTGCCTGAGGTCTCCATTCTTCGCTTCGGGGTTGGGTGATGAGGAGAGTGAGGCCAGTCCCAAGGCTTAAGCTTGCTGGCCTTTTAGGTTTGAAGGTAATCTGGGCTCCCAGTTTGGTTAAGAGGTTCCTACCAAGCACTGGAAGTAGACATTCAGGCAGGTACAGAAAGTCATGAGTCACTTCGTGGCCACCAAGCTGGCAAGTTCTTGAGTGGCAAAAAGGCCATTGGCTTGACTGGTCCCCAGTCGCTCCTATGATATTAGTGGTTTTTCCGCTAAAGGGGGCTGTGGGGGTTGTGACCACAGAATATTCGGCACCAGTGTCTACCATGAAAGTCATTGACTGGCCCCTGACTTGTAGTTTGACCATGGGCTCATGGGGGCCAAGTTTCAGTGAGCCTGGTTGCCCCTATTCAGGGTTGAGCCTTGCTAGCCCAATCAGATGGTCTTGGGGCTCAGGTCAGTATTTCCCTTTAGGAATGTTCCCTCTATGTGCCTGAGTTTTTTGGGGGCACTCATTTTTCCAGTGTCCACTTTCTTTGCAGTAGGCACATTGGTCTCTGGCCAGAGGCACCCTTCTGGTGCTTGTCCCCCCTTTTCAAGGTGGCCCTTCTCATCTGGTGGAGTCAGGATTTCCCAAGGCTGCTGCCAGTAGGGAGGCTTGATGTTTTATTTGCTTCTTGGCTTCTCGTTCGGCGGCTTTGTCTCGACTGATGAATACTTTGTTGGCGACTTCAAGGAGTTGAGAGATGTTCATGCCCGTGAACCTTCTAATTTTTGGAGCTTTCTTTTAATGTCCGCTGCTGCCTGCACAACAAAAGCAGCATTCACCATCCTCTGGTTTTCCAGAGTTTCTGGGTCAAAAGGGGTGTAGATTCTGAAGGCCTCTCAAAGTCATTCATAGAAATCTCCTGGAGATTTGTTGGGCTTTTGGGTAACTAAAGTCATCTTTGTCATGTTTGTTGGCTGTTTTGTCCCTTCTTGGACCCCTCAGAGGAGCGCTTCCTAATATTGCTGGAGTGCAGCCCATCCCTGATCAGTGTTGAAGTCCCAGTTTGGTTGAGCCTCTGGTGCCACCTCTTGTGCCCAATTTTCC
>JAQZBX010023610.1:0-30745 GCA_029593785.1 Cabassous unicinctus
AAAATATATATATATATATATATGTGGGATTCCCATATACCCCACCGCTCCCCCTCCTACAATGTAGTCTTAAGAAAACATTTAGTCTTAAGCTCTAACTTCTAGTTAAAAGGACAGGGGGTTAGAGGAACAAGTGGCATATCACCACAGGGAGGTAATCAGACAAAAAGAACGTGGACCTTCTACAAGACAACTGGCCTGGTCTTTTCAAAAATACAATGTCCTAAGAGGGGGGATTTTTCTATCCTGATGGTTCTCAAATTTTAACATGCATCTGAATCACCTAGGACGGGAGTTCTTTTGTTCCACGGACCCCTTTGCCAGTCAGGTGAAAACCTCAGACTCCTTTGTACACTGTCCGCACAAGAATAACATTTTTTAAAATTTAAATTCAAGCTCACAGACCCCTTGTTAAGAACCCCTGACCTAGGGGGACTGTTAAGACTCAGATTAATAAAAATATATATATAAATAAAAAACAAAAAAATACATAAAAACAAAATAAAAAATAAAAAGCAAAACAAAACAAAAAGACTCAGATTGAATGAAATTTCTGATTCAGTCAATTTGGGGCGAGGCCCTGTAATTTGCATTTCTAACAAATTCCCAGGTGCTCTAGATTAATCAAAAGACATAAAAACTGAATGTCATCCTTGATTAGATCCCAGTTCAACCATCCAATGAACCACCAAAACCCAACTGTTAAAAGACTGGGGGGTGGGGGGGGTGAGACAGGGGAGCAGCTGTAGCTCAGTGGTTGAGTGCCTGCTTTATGTGTACGAGGTCCCGGGTTCAATGCCCAGGACCTCCTAAAAATTAAAAAAAAACAAACAAAAAAACAAAAAAAAACCACCTCCTACTCAACTGTAAAAGACATTTTAAGGATAAATAGGGAATCTGGAATATGAACTGGATATTGGATATTAGGAAATTATGCTAATTTGTTAGATGGTTATGAATTGTCTAAATTTCCTTTGAAGTGATTCAGAAGGAAAAAAAGGCTACATAGCGATAAAATACAGAAAAATGCTAATTGTTGACTCTAGGCAGTGGGTGCATTAAGTATTCATTTTTCTGATTTTTTTTTTCATTATTTTCAAATTTTTCATAATAAAGTTTTCAAAACAAACAAACAAAAAAGCAGCACTGGTGAGCAAAGACAGCCTACACATTCTTGGTTTTACTGTCTTCCCCTTCCATGGTCTGTCCAGTTGGCAGGCGCTGGTTGGGGTCCTGGTGAGACACCGGGGTATTCTCTGTGGCTGGGCTAGTGGAGCCAGGGCCTGTTTGGTGGGCTTTGGTGGCTGGAAACCAGAAGCTGGTGGCTGAGCCCCACCTGCTCCCAGGGCCATAACAGCCATAAACAGGTTTTCACAGGTCTTTTTTGTCAGTTTAAAGTAAACTTAATATAAAACATGAAAGATAGCTTGCCCCTGACTTGCTGAACTGGCTAAGGAAATGTATAAAATCCTTGTCAAATTTAGCTTGGTTTAAAAGGAATATGAAAAAGTTACAAGAATACTATCTTAGAGGTAAGAGTCAACAGAAATAGGGAGCCTGGGGAGATCAATGAAGTCTCTGAGGAGGAAATAAATTTAAGAGAATAATGAGTAATGAACTATCTGGATTCCAAATGATCAGATCAAGAGGCAATGATGGGGGAATGGATGTGGCTCAAGCAGTTGAGTGCCTGCTTCCCACATGGGAGGTCCTGGGTTTGGTTCCCAGAGCCTCCTAAAAACAAAACAAAACAAAAAAACAATGGCTTGGTGGTTGAACTGCGGCTTCCCACACACGAAGTCCAGGGTTCAATCCCCAGCTCTCGTACCTCAAAAAATTTAAAAAAGTGGCAACGATGGCTGAAGTTACAGGAATAATCATCTAGTCTCTAGAAGACAAATCAAGAGTTATCACATCATTAGCAGCTTTTCCAGATAAAGCATGGAGCCATGGCTGCCCCCCCGGAGACCCCTCACCAGTGGGGCCTTTTTCTGAAAGCAGAGCTGTCTCCTCTATACCCAGGTTTCTCAGCACACCAGGCTCTGTTCACCCTCCTCTTACTCCATGGTTCATGAGAGAGAATCTTTCCTTCTCCTTTGCTGGAAAGTACACATGGAACCCAGTACCTCTCCCCCTGCCCCGGTGTGGATTTTTTAGCCACCTTCCCACCATGATGATAAAAGTGAGTTCCTTCAGGGTCAATTCAACCCCCACAGAGAACTGCTGGACCTCCAGAACCTCATCACCTCATCAAAAGACTTAGGACTTCGGTGTGTGTGTTTTTTCTTCAAAAGAAATGTTAAATTCAAAAGAAATGTTAAATTCTCTTTCATGATCAGTTTAAGATACTACTGTTACTTAAACTATATTTTGTTTAAATTGATGCTTGGTGATCTCTGATTATCAAGATGATGTTTTGCAAATACTATTTATACATGATGCTAGGAAAATTATTTCCATTTTCTTGTATTTTCTAAGTAGTATAAATATTGGATTTTAATTTTAAAGAAGTATATGTGCAGTTCACCCAGAGACATTTAGAACTGCAAAGGCAATTTTTGCTTGCTTGAAACTGTATTTGCTGTATTTATAAGATAAATGAAAAAATTATTTTATCTAAACCGTGATTGTTTACAAAAAAAAAAAAAAGTCTGCAGTCAGCCCTGGAACTGCAAGGCTCTTGCAGATAGAACCTCTAATCCCACGTGGGCAGGCAGCCTCTGTGGTCAGCAGCACTAAGTAATTGAGCAAGATATTGCCAGCTTCTCCATGCCAGGCAGTATTTCTGGCAACTTGAAATCCAGAGCAGATTTCTTCCTTCTGTTGTGGTCAGTTTGTGACCTACCACTCATAGGACACGTGGGTACCCTGCTCAGCTATGACAACAGCCTCCCTCTGACATGGCAGAACCTGGGCCCTCCCCAGGCTGCCAGTCCCAAGGTGGTGATGGTGACTGAGCAGAGGCCAGGGAGATGCTACAGCTGACTGCAGCCCAATGACTCGCCTCCACGGAAAACACCCGGGGGGCAGGGTCACACCAGGTACAGGCAAGCCTACCTTCTCCTCTAGACAGGGACAACCCTTGATGGGGTGTGACTGTCCCAACAAAGCCAAATCCCAGATCTGACTGCTCCAGCAAACCCACCATACAAATAAAAGGATTCAAAGGCGGTCATCCAGTCTAGCCCCTGCCTCCCAAGTAGAGCCAACTTGCCTCCATTTTCAAATAAGAATGTGGACTTCAGAGGCAAACTGCTGGGGATTATGAAAACAGAATTTAAATTGTTTCCACATCTGGAAACCAAACCCAGCAGCCTGCCCCAAGCATTTCAGGCATGTCAGCTGACGGAGAAGCTGCAGGTCAAGGGAGGCGTTTCCTGTTAGCATTGAGGCCCCCATGCACCTACCCCAGCGTCCACACCAGATCTCCTACCTCCTGTCTACACGGAATGGCTGGGGGAGCCACACCCCTGGAAAAGGAATGGAAGCTAAGCTACTGGGGCGCCTGCCACGTGGCCAGCAGCTGCTGTGTGCTTTCAGGGGTGGTCTCACTTTCTTCCCCTGAAAACTCTGCAAGTAAATACGGCCTCCTCCTTGCAGAGGAGGAAACGGCATCCAGAGCCTTTAACCTGCTTTCCCAGAAGTTACAGTGCGAGTTCTCTCTTCACTTCTTTTTGTGATTACACAAAAAGGTGGAGCCATGCACACCTGAATCAAGGACCCCCTAACCTCAATCACCCCATCTAAATTCTCAGAAGAGATTTCCCAAGTACCTGCACCAGGAAGTTCCAGGCTCCATCCAACCGCTGCATCTCTGGCTTTCCTGAGAAAGCCATATGGCCCGTGTCAGGGCAACTCAAATGTCAAGAGCAGAACGAGCAGGCTGCCAGCCGAAGGGGGTGCATATCAAGGGCTCTCCTGGCTCTTTGAATAAGCAGCTATTTTGGGCTACAAATTATAGCTTTTGAAGATGTTGGCTGTTTGAAGTGAGGGCATAATTACTCACACAGTCAAGAGTTTGGCTTTGGGGGCTCCATATTTTATCATCTTGATAAAAGGAGCCAAAGGCAAAGTGAGGGTTTGGGATGGGAACGTCACCCCCAGGCCAGCTCCGCCTGCTCTGGTCAAGCAGCATCCCTCCAGTGGGAGGCCCTCACAACAGGTGCCATCGAAATTCCCAGGGAGAAGCCCCTACCTGTGTGGGAGAAAGCACAACCGGACCAGCAGACCAACAGCCACGAAGGGACGAGGCTCTAAAGCCTGGTACACTACTTACCCACCCCTTCTTTGCCACAGAAACTGTCAGGCCCTGGAAAGCCAAACAGAGGGTCAAGGTTTACCCAGAGCCAACAGCCTCGGGCTTTACCTGACCGGGCCCTTCTGGAGCAGGGGGATGGGAATCAGGAGGGCAATGACAAGGTGGTGCTCCTCCTCCCATCAGCCCAGCCTTTCAGGGCCCTCTGTCTTCACAGCCCTTCCCTGCCCCACCTTCTGGCACCTCCCGTCAGCCCAGAGCCCCAGCAGTCTTCCCAGCAGGCTCAGTCCAGGTGTTCCTCTTTGTCCTGCGACCTTTGTCAGGCCCAACTGTCCAAGTTGCCTGTCCCAGGAGCTGTGTCCTAGTGTCACCAGAGCTCAGCTTGAGGGCCCAGGGGAAAGGTGGGCTGAGGCTATCCCACAGTGGGACAGGTAAGAAGGCACTAGGTCTGGGCACAGCTGGGCAGAAAGCCCCCCCATGGGAGCCCAAGGTTACTGACAGTCCATCAGGGAGCCTGTGAGCTCCCCCAGAACCCACACAACCAGCTCCTGGCTCCTAGGTCAGGCACCCAAAGCCCTTTCCAGTCGGGTTTCAGCCTCAGGACATGATATTGCCATGCCCCTCCCTCCAAACTCTAAGCTCCTGTCCAATTTTACTGCCATCGCTGGTAACACCCCCAAGCCCCCTGCCCTATCCCCCACCCCTGTACCTTGACACATGCTGCTCCTCATGCCTTAAACAATTCTTTCCACTCTGCAAATGCCTGCCCCCGAGTGGCAATGTAGCTCACTGCATCTGGGATGGCACCCCACCCCACCCCATCTGAGCTCCTAGTGCCCCGCGTCATCTCTGGGGCACACTCACTTCGGTGCAGCGCTTTCCTCTCCTCAGATGACTCTCCCTGGGACTCTGGGCCAGCAGCCACCACACCCCACCACTGGGGCCATGTGGGTTATCTGTACCCCGGCTGCCTCATCCTCACCTCCCGCCACCCCAGCCTTGGCATGGTTAATCCACTGGCTCTCTATCCCCAGCCAGGAGCCATGTGGTAGCCTTGCCTCCCAGGGGTCCTTTAGGGCTGGCCTAATTCCTTAAACCCCGTGGTACACGCCAGGGACTGAGGGACACCCACGTGCTAGAGACACATCAAGGAGGCCGCTGTGAATCCTTGGCATTGTAGGCAAAATCGAGAATCTCAAGTGGGAGAGAGTGGGCAGGGCAGAGAGGTAGCCTATGAGGACAAGGTTCAGAACGACTGCCTGCTCTGCAAGTCTCTCCAACCAGCACCTTGCTGCTTCTGAGCCCCTGCTCAGTATGGCCCACTGTCGGTGAGCCCTCCCCCACGTGGCACGGCCTCCACCCTCAGCCTGCTCCCCCTGTACCAAGCAGCCCAGGGGCAACCACCACTGCAACCACTGCACTGCCAGCCCCGGAGCATCGGTTCCCTCTCCCTCAGCCCGCAGATGGCCTCATTCCCCCTGTGCTGCTCTTCCTCTGTGCTGCCTCTGCCCCTGCAGCCCAGCCACCCAGAACGAGGGCATCCCCGACACATCCCACTCACACACGTCCCTGCGCCTTCCCAGAACCCCTCCACCAGTGCATTTACCTGGAGTAACACCACTGACGGGTGCTCCCTGAGCCCGCAGCACCTAGCTAAAGGAACACAGGTGGTATTGAGCACTGAAGACTGGGAAAGCACACATCATCTCTTAAGCACCTATTTTGTGCTAGATGTTTTTGTGCATCAGCCACTGTTCAGATGAGAAAACCAGTGGCTCAGAGAAGTTAATTAACTTGACAGAGCTAGCAGGGCTGGAATCTGAACCACAACCGATTCTGATGCAGCAAGGAGGTATAGAGAAGACCAAGTGCTCCTGGCGATGGCAGTGTCCACACCGCGTGGACAGTGCTCAGGATGGGGGATGGGGGGGAGACATTGCAGGGAGCAACTCTGCAGGCCGCGGGAACAGGAGCTGGCAAGGCTGGGGGCACCAGAGCTGGTAGTTGAGCTGAAGGTTGCAGAGAAGACAGCACACTGCCTTCCTGGGACCTGTGCCTGCAAAGCTGCCATAGGCCTAGCCCTACTAGTCATAGCATCTAACACCTATGGCCTAGACCATCCCGGCCACTGGCATAAACCTCCCCCTTTCCCACCACAGGGAGCTTCAAAGACGCTACATGTGGGAAGATTTTACAGAAAGGGAGGAGAGAGTTTTAAAAGAAAATTGCTAAGAGGAAACACATGTGAAAATGAAAACTTAGGCAAAGTGGGAGGACGTGGAGGGAAAAGATAACGTTCAAGGATTTTAAGAAGCCCTTGTAACACCACATTTTCCCTCAGCTACCCTGCTGTTGGGGATTGAGCCATGTCCCTCACAAAGGGCATGCTCAGGTTCCAATCTCTGGTCCCGTGGGTGAGAACCCATTTGTAAACAGTTAAGATGTGCCCACACTAAATGATGGTGCCCTAAAGCCAGTATGGCTGAAGTCCTTGTAACAAAGGAAACTGGATACAGAAGCAGCCAAGGACCAAGGATCGCCAGCTGCCAGCCCACAGTCTTCAGGGAGAAAGCTTCGCCTTGCTGGCACCTTGATTTTGGACGACTTCTAGCCTCCAAACTGTGAGCCAATAAATTCCAGTTGTTTAACCCAATGCACTGTATGGTATTTGTTTTAGCAGCTGGGAAACAAAAACACTTGGGAAAGCCAGTGACCATCTTGCTCCCTGCCCTCACTTCCTCCCTTAACTTGAGTGGAATGGGGCATTGTGACCTTAGATTACACCCAGGAGGGAAAAGCTGAGATAGGTACCCCATGCACAAACATGATCCACACTGATCCTCACGTTCCACAATGTCACACAACTGGTGAGCCAGAAAGCCCTGAGCCCAGGGCTGCACAGTGTCCATGCGTGGACCACATCACATAATCCAGCCACCTCTTCGAGGTAGCTCTACCCACTTCCTTGAAGAAATTGGGCAAATTATGTAAATTCAAGAATTTACCTAGTTTCTATGTTTCATTAAATCCAAGCTACCTCCCATCATTTAAGGACCATCAAGAAAGAAATAGCACTGTCGAATTACAACACAGTAGCAAATATACAACACAAACCAATTTGAGATGCTGAAATGTGAAAGAAAAAAAAGTGTTTTCGAATCTATGAAATGCAGTGTGAGTGTGAGTGGGGCAGGGGGACTGGGTCACAGTTCCTTAGCTTTTGTACATGTGTTGAAGGGCAGACATTGACTCCACTTGTATGTGTACACACACACACACACACACACACACACCTGCAGCCACAAGACCCTTCTTTGCTAAGAAGGATGCAATCTTGCAGATAATCACACAAAAATGTTCCAGCCAGACCTGCCTTGTCAACAAGAACCCTCCTTTGGCAGGAGGCTATCAATTCAAGGTTACTTAAGTCATGGGGCCAGGCAGAGGCCATCCTGACGACAGCCCAGCAGGCCTGCACAACCCTGCCTCAGTGGAGCTGCAGCAGGCAGGTATGTCTGCTTCTTGGGAAACTATCCAGGGCAGTCACCCAACGCAGCCGGGTGGCTGCCCAGCCCGAACCTTTCTGTCTGGCCCCACTCCAGATCTCTGGGGCCTACAGCTAGCCAGAGTCGCAGTGTTTTAATAAGGCAGAATCCTGCAGGCTGGCAGTGGCAGACAGACAGCACTGCTCTGAGCTGCCTTCCCTGTTGGGGACAGGCAGGCAGGCCCCAGTTGGAGGTGATGGGCAGGTGGGCAAAGGTGCAGAGCACCCCCTGTGAACTGGCCTCTGTCCGACAGAGCAGGCAGCTTCTGGGAGTAAGGGCCAGATGCAGTCCACAGGAGCCCGGGGGAGGTGGCTGCCACCTTGAAACGCTCTTTGCATAGAATTCACAGATTGCTCCAGGTGCCAGTCACTTCACTCTAGCCCCAGATTCTGCCTCTACAGTGGCCAAAAGGGTTTATTTAAAAACACAGAACACAGAAGCCGGAGGAAATGGAGTTTTGCTCTGAAGTGGGTTTTTGCTCTGCCTGTAGAGGCCCTCAGGTAAGGGAGTTTTTCCCCTGCCACCAACCTGTTCCAGTGTTGACATCCCCCCTTATTAAATTCTATTAGGAGCTAAGGTTATCAGTCATGAGAATCAAAGCCGTAGAAGCTGCAGAACTAAAAACAGCAGCTCATGCAGGTGCCAGGCACTGCTTTAAATGCTTTACATACATTTATATATTTAATCCACAAGGTACTAGCTTTATCCTCATTTTACTGATAAGGAAAACTGAGGTACTGGAAGATTAAACAACTTGCCTAAGACGCCACAGATAGCAAGCGGCAGAGTCAGAATTTGAGCTTTTGACCACGACTTCCCTAACTCACTCACCCTGGGCCCAACTCAGCAAGCATCAGGTCTCACTCCAAGTATTTAAAATCACAGCGGACCATTTTATCTTCCCCATCACCCAATGATGTAGCTACTGTTATCAACCCCATTTTACAGATGGGGAAACTGAGGCTCAGAAAAGTGAGCCAAAGTCCCACGGCTAGCAAGCAGCAGAGCCAGGATCTAGAGATCCAGCTGTTTTCTGGCTCCAAAACTTTTTCTACTTAAAAAACATAGGTGGGAAGCGGATGTGGCTCAAGCAATTGTGCTCCTGCCTACCATATAGGAGGTCCAGGGTTCAATTCCTGGGACCTCATGGTGAAGGAAACCTGGCCCACGCAGGAGTGCTGGCCTGCCCAGGAGTACTTGGCACAGCAAGATGACACAACAAAATGAGACACAGAGGACAGACAATAAGAGATGCAGCAGACCAGGGAGCTGAGGTGGCACAAGAGATTGAGCACCTCTCCCCCACTCCGGAAGGTCCCAGGATCGGTTCCCAGTGCCACCAAAAGAGAAGACAAGCTGACACAGAAGAGCACACAGCAAATGGACACAGAGAGCAGACAACGAGGGGGAAGGGGAGGGGAGAAATAAAGAAAAAAATAAACCTTAAAAACAAAACAAATGAACAAAAAACATAGGCATTGGGGGATTGAGTAGGAGATGAAAGCTGTGTTTTGAGGTACATATTTCTCCCAAAGAAAGGTAGGAAATTTTGTTAGGTGCTAAGATTATCAGTCACAAATCAGTAGAAGCTTATAGGAACTTGCTCCCATTCTAGCAGACAGCCCAGCTCTCCAACCCCAAGTCCACTGCAGATAGCCCCAGCTATTTCAACAGGGGTTCCTGTTTTATGGTATCAGGCTTGCAGAGTACAGGAGGGTGGAGTGACAAAAGATGCCTCAAGACGATGACTGCACAACTTTGTGATGAAAGTGAGAGCCGCTGAGTATACACTTGGGATAGAATGTACAAGGAACGGGACTGTATAACACAGTGAATCATGTGGTGGAAGATGGACTGTGCAAATATGCAAGTGTTCTCTCATGAACTATAACAAATGTACAACACTAATATATAATAGGGGTGTATGGAAAAATATACCAAATGTACGCTAGGGACCATAGTTAGTGGTAATAGTCTGATGATCTTTCATAATCTGTAACAACTGTTCCACAACAATGTAAAGTGCTGGTGGAGGGGTGAGGTATGGGAATTCTGCACATTATGCATAGTTGTTTTGTAAGCTCACAACTTCTCTAATAATAATAATAATAATAAAAAAAAAAAAATATATATATATATATATACACATATAAAGACACCTCAAGAGTGAGACAGCTTCCGCCCACTCTCTTCCCACACTGCATTTCACTGTTTAGAATCTTCCTCTTTTTGGTGCCTTAAGAGAAATGTTCTCATGAATACAGGCACAGATATTAACAAGAACTTCCACAAAGTTTTGTTTTCATTTGAATAATGTTTACGTTGGGAAAGAACCCATTTATCCAGGAGGATGAAACAGCAAGTTGAGTCAACTAAAGATATGCCCAACAATTGGAAAACTTCCTGTTTCTTAAAGGAAGTCAAGAAGTGGGCTTAGAAACACTGGTGTTACAAGTAGCAGCCTGCCAACTGGATCTGAGGCTGAGGGTCACCCGGACTCCACAGCTCTGGACCACTGCCACCTCCTCCTCCACCCTCCTCTACACGACCCTAGAGAATACACATAATTCTGGTTGCCTACTTCCCCCTCCCTCACCCACTGCCCATTCCCGGGTCATGGAAAAAAGTAAGGAAGTGACCAATGGGCCTCTCTGGGTGCACAGAGGCACAGGTTCTCAAAACTCAAGCTCTTGGTTGCAAGGGCTCCGGTGCTGGGCTCAGCAAAGCCTCATGGGATACCTCCGAGCAAGGCCATCCTGGTTCCCTGGGAGTTCACGGAGCCATGAAGGGAGCCCACATGGACTGGCCAAGGCCAAAGTCCATTTAATTAAGGGTGTGATGATGAGGGCCCCAATACTGGGGTAGGGACTGTCATCTGTGGTCAGACACCTGGCATGATAAAATGACAGCTCCAAAGGAAAACATATGACAAAAGGGCTGCTCTGGAGAAGAGGGGCCCTGCCCAGAGCCTGATGAGCCTTCTAGCACACTCTCTGCAGCCTGCCACCCAGTGTAGGGACTCTACTTCATACCACTTGGAACTGTGGCCAGGCTCAAAGCTGGCAAATCCTCCCAAAGGACCACCTGCTGGCCAGGAGAAGTGGCCACAAACTCACCTCGGTGATGTCCCACCCACTGCTCAGGATGCCCCTTGGGTGGTGTGCCCTGACAACAGCAGGAACACAGAAGGCACCCCAACCCTCAGCCAGCACCCCATGGCAGGAGGGTGGATGGACGCATGATGCCAAACCTGGCTGTCCTGCCCACCACACACACACACACACACACACACACACACACACGCTTGGGGGCCTAGACTGGACAGAGATTGAACCGACCACCACTTCTTGGGTGTGAGTGCCTTCCCTGGGGTTCTTAAGAGGCTGGGGCCCAGAACCCAGTAAAGGGAAGGAAGAGGGAGGCCTGGGTACCCTGGGGCCAAGGGAAGGGGGGTCAGAGACATGAAGATCGGGAGAGAGAGGAGTCCTAGGAGGGGCCTACCAGTGAGTGACCAAGTTTGAACAGCCAGCTAACTTTCATGCTGAGGCCCGCCTGGTAGGGATCAACCTGTAGGAACAGGGAGCTAGACCTCAAAAAAGTGTTCAGTCTGGTTAGACACAACTCACCAATGTGCTAAGAGGTAAGAATTGTTTTCACATTCATGCAGGTGGCCTTATCTGATGCTGCCCAGCTGAGGCCAGGGAAGCCCACCACAGCTATGGTGGCACACAGACACCTCTCCCCCATGGGTGGATGTCAAAAAATGCCTTAAGGCCCCAATCCCCTCAACGTGAAGGGTCTGAAGAGAGTAGGGCATGAAATGCATTTCTGTGCTTGTGGAGTTCTAGTCTCAATTGTCCTTTTGGTCTTTCTGTTCTTCTACTAGGATTCTTGGCTGTTGCTAGAAAGCCTCAGATGCTCCCCAACCTCTCTGAGCTTGCCCCCCACTTCTCCTTCTCTTCAATCATAGTGGCCTCCTGCAGTTCCTTGCACACATCACGCCAGCCACAGTCACACCTCAGGGCCTCTATAGCTGCTTCCTCTGCCTGCACCTCTCCACCAGGAAGCCACCTTCTCAGCCTGCACTTCCCTGACCGCCCTATCTAACACAGCACACTACTCGCATTTTCTTCCCTGCCCTACTTTTCTTGCTTCATCTCATGTATTGCATATTTTACTTTTCTGCCTGCCTCAATGATTTCAGGTGAGCTCTAAGAGGCCAGGGATCTTTGCTTTGTTCACTGCTGTATCTCCAGCACTCAGCATAGAACTCAGAACACATTAGACACTCAAACACTTGTGGGATGAGTGAATTCAGCCAGCATTTGCCCTGTGCCAGGCAATGTGCCATGGGTTGGGTTGATGGCATGGGCAAGGGCCTAGGTCTGGGAAAGCCACTGATGCAGAAGACTGCCCTACCACATCCTGGAGAGAAGCCCACACAACGTCCAGCAGGACACCAGGTGGGCCACCAGACCAAAGTGCCCGACATCATGCCCAGCTGGCCATGAGGCAGGACCAGGCATTAATGCAGCTCTGAGACCCGAGGGGCCCACCTCTGCTGCATGGCCTCATTCTCAAAGCAATGACTTGACACCATCAACATCCAGTTCCTGAATCAAGAGACTGGAGAGTCAACCCAGAGGAAAACAGTCAACCCTGTGCCCCTGTGACCCACTGATCACACCAGACGGCAGGTACTTCCTTTTTGAAAGGCAACGAAGCAGGGCCAGGGGAGTGGGCACCCTCTGCCCAGACTGTCCCTTTACCACCTAAGGCTCTGGGTCTGCCATGCCTGCCTTCTGGGAACTGCTCACCTGCTATCTCACTGGGAGCCTCCCACGCCCTCCACCTCCTCCTCACCTACATCTAAAATATACAAAGTGACATTCTGAAGCCTCCTCAAAGCAGGATCAGTTGCCAAACATCCCCTGGCATAACTGAGGCTGCTCCAGAGGCAGGACTGCCAGCCCAGGAAATAAGGTTTTTAGCCACCTTGTGGGGTGAGGCTCTGGAGGGTGGGCTGTGAGGGCCCCAGGTGAACAGAAGAGAAAGCCCTGGGTTTGGGGGACAGCCCTGACCCTAGGGGAGGGGGCTAGGAGGCCATGAAGTGACTAGCATGCTTTAGGAACAAATGGTCTGCAGGCGGGAGAGTGGAGGCCAGTGGAACACTCACCAGGAAGCCCTCCAGCTGCAGTCCAGAGCCTCCCCTGGGCAGATTGTCTCCAGGACCCCGAGGGAGAGGCTTAGAACTCTCTGGGCTTCTTAATTTCTTTTCTTCCCTCACTTGGCTAAAAGTCCTTTCCAAAAACAGGCTCCAGGATGTCTCTCCTACAGTCTTCCTTGGGGCAAAGGTCATGCCTCCTGCCGATCACCTGACCTGGCTAGTCAGGTCCCACCCCATGGCCCTGTCTTATCTCTCAGGCTGGTCTTAGTCATCCACCCCACCTCCTCTATCGAAGCCCAGGGTCCCCGAACTCCACTAGCCATCTGCTCAGGCTGTGCGGCCTGCCTGGCACACTCCCCTTTCTCCTACCCAACTCAAATTCTAAATGCTCTGGCTTCTCTCACTCTTCCAGGTCAGAGATTGGCCTCCGGGCCACACACTCCACCATTAAGTTACAAGGACCTCAGAGCCAGTCCAGATCAAAGCAACTTGCCGAAAAGCTCACCGGGAGACCAGCAGGGCCAGATTCCACCCAGGTTTTCAAAGTTTCGCCAGAGCCTGCAGGCACCTCCAGGGCAGGGAAGATGTTCCTAGGATCCATGGGCTATATCCCCAGGGTACATAAACAGCGTACCCTGGACAGAGAGATCCCAAAGGCAAAAGGCTGATATGCACACAACTGGTGATCCTCCCTTTGGAGATTCTTTTTTTCCTATCCTAGCAATCACTGTAACCACAGTTCACCTGGGGAAAGACCCGGGGTTGCCCCAGGAGCCCAAGCATCACCGCCTGCCTCTCCGGCAGAGCTTGGTGGGTGACAGAAACCAGTCCCCAGGTTCCCCACACCAAGACCTGGAGGATGAGTGCAAAGGCAAGAACCAGCCCCCCAACACTCCTTTAGCAGAGAGGTCTATAAATAAGTCAAAAAAACACCCTCATAACCCTCAGGGCCAAGTGATGTGTCGTTTCTAGCCATCTGAGGGAGAGAGCAGGGCGAGGGAAGGGACATGGACAGTGGAGGGGTTGCAGGGATGATAAGGAAGACGGTCGGGGGCTGAGGAGCGCCGGGTTCCCCAAGCACTGACAAGGTTCTCCAGAAGCTGCTCCGCCAGGGCCTCAGAGACACTTGTCGCCTGCAGAAGAGGCCGTGACAACAGCAACTACCACCGGAGTAGACGGGTCGGCTTTGGGGACGCGGAGCGCGAGGGGCCGGGAGACACCAGGAGCTGCGGGAAAACTTCGCGCTCGCAAAGGCCCCTTCCGGACCCGGCCGAGCCCCGGGCAGGGCGCTGGGGCAGCACCGGTCAGGGAGGGCAGGGGGACAGGCGCGCTGGCGGCGGAGGAGACGCGGGGCGGACGCCTCCCCGTCCCGGGAGCAGGGCCCCAAGGGAGGCGTCCTGGGCAGACCACTGGGCTCACGGAAAACACTTTAAAACTGCGCCGAAGAGAGAGCGGTCCCCGAGTCCGGGCCGGCCCGCTCGCGCACCTGGGTGAAGGCGGAAGGCCGCGCAAGGGGCTGCGAGGGGGCAGCGGCCTCTCTCGGGCCGAGCGAGCCCGGACGCAGGTAACCCGACCTCCCAGGCCAGGGCCCGGGGCGCACATTCCGGGGCGGGAGGGGGCGCCTGGGCTGCGCGCCGGCAGCTTCCCCGGGGCAGCGGGCCGGGCCAGGTGCCTGCCCCCCGGGGTCCTCGGCCGCCGCTTACCTGGCTCCCGGGAGCCGGCGGGGAGCGCATCCCCTGTCCCGCCGAGGTCGGTCCGCTGCAGAGGCGAGAAGCCGCGGGCGCCGGCCAGCGGGCGGGCAGGAAAGCCGCGAGCGCAGCAGCGAAGAACCCCGGCGCGCGCCGCCGCCGCCGCCGCTCGGCTCGGCACCAGTTGCAGGCGCCGGCCCCGCCCCCACCCGCGCCCGTTGCCGGGAGACCCGCGTGGGCCTAAGGGCTCTTTGTATCGGAGCCGCCGTGACATCACGAGGCGCCGGGGCTCGAGGGCTCGCAAGGGGCGGGGCCCCCGCTGGGGGCGGGGCCAGAGGTGGAGGAAGCCGCGGCCTGGGAACCCGAGTCTGCGGGGCGGGGCCCAGGTAACCCCGCCCCCTAAGGTAGGGGCGGAGGCAGGTGGCTGAGGCAGCGCCCGCCAATGGCCGCGCGGCCGCGCCTGGGCGCCCCGGAGCGCGCCTCGAGAGGCGGAGCTCGCCGGGGCCCGCTCGAGCCCGCGCGGTGCGGTCTGTGCTTCCCAGAGTTGGTGTAGCCCGGTCCCTGGGAGTCGGAGTCTGTAAGCTCACTCTCCTGCCGTGCAGGCGTGAGCTTGCCGATGCTCGCTCCAAGCCACCCACACCCTCACTGCGAACTCTTGGCCAGTGCTCCGTGGCTCACATTTGCAGACCCGAACGAAGACCTGCCAATCCCCCCTTCCCCATCCCCACCAGCCTGAGTCTGATGGCTCCTAAGTTGATTTTCATCATGAATTCCAGCCACAACTTTTCCAGTCTTTCCCTGTAAAGTCAAAGCTATCTTTATAACCAGCCCCCCAAAACAACCAAGCAGCAACAAAAAGAACTAAAAAACAAAAAGGGGAGGATCCTTAACCTGTCCGTTGACTCCTAGGAAATATAAGTTAAGTCAAGGGAAAATGTGCCCCCGCCCTCCTAACTCTTCTCCATGATGCCAGTTAAAAGAAGGCAAAACGAATGTGGTGAGTGGAAAGCAGCAAATATTGCAAATGTGGTTTCCTTCAGATTTGCTATCACACTGTGCAACTTTGGGGGAGCAGCAGATTTATCTTCTTAATTGTCTGGCTCAGGCTGACATGAAGCCATTTTTGCCTTCTTGAGCAGGCCCAGGCCAACACGGTGGCACTTTGGTATAGGCACAGCTGCTAGGCAGCCAGAGAAGGCTTTAGTCCAGCACCCCTCTACACACATGCAATGCACACGTGCACACGCATGTGCACACACACAGCTTCTCTACTGTCTTCTCTCTGGCTCTTTGCACTCAACTTCCTTCTCCCCAATATCTCTCCTGCAAATAAATTCCCAGCTGCCCCTCTGTTTACCAGGGCCTGTGTCTGAAGAAAAGCAACCACTGGGGATCCCAGGCCTGCTGGAGACTCTCCAAAGGGGAAGCCTTAGCTCTAGGGTCCTCCTGGTAGGGGCTGCATAAGAGGGGAAGCTACAAGTCAGACATCTAGGTGTGTGGAAGGCACTGGCTGTTCCTTACTCCTGTGTGTGTCCATCCCCACAGAACCTACACACAGGAGTAGTGTGGTATAACATAAAGAGCACTGGCTTTGGAGTCAGGCAGACCTGGGTTTGAATCCTCTTTGCCAGCTGTGTGTCCTGGGCAAGTTGTTTACCCTCTCTGAGATTCAGTTTCTTCATCTATACAACGGGAATGGCACAGCCTACTGCAGTGGCTGGTGTGCACCTGGCACGGTGGGTGTACTTCATTGTAGGCACTCATCAGAGGGTGTACATGAATAAGCCCAGGCCCCCTGGGCCTCCTCTACCTTCCTTCCCTGCTCTACCCCTCAGGCCTCAGCTCAGGGGCACCTACAAGGTTTTAGGGTTCTGTCTCAGTTTCCCCTCTTCTCTTCTGAGTTCCACGTTGCGCCTAAGGACTCCTGGGCTCCAGAGAGCAGATCACACTACTGGATGGCTCAGAAGTGGGGAGAGAAGCAGAAATTAAGGGGATTGTTGCTTCCCTGGTTTTCTCCCCGTGAAGGTCAGGGAGAAAGTCAGAGTTGTCAATCCTGTCTCCTGCTCCCACAGGGGGCAGCCTGAAAACAACACCCAGAGCTCTGAGGGGGCAGGCGGCCTGGTGGGTGCCTCTTTATCCTTCTTAAAGGGGGTGGAGAGGGAGCACCTCTGTGTATTTGTCCTGAAAAGTAGAGTGTCAGGAAGGAAGGTCACAAACACTAGCACCGGACACTCCAAAGACTGAAGCCTGCCTGATTCTACAACTTACCATGGGAAAGTCATTCAATGTTTCTGAGCCTCAGTTTCTTCCTCTATAAAATAAGAATAAAATATTTCCTTTTGCAGTCCTGTGGTTTAAAGGAAATGATAAAATAAGTTCTAGTCCAATGCCTACCGGGCTGCAGGCACTCATTAAACAGTTGCTCCTAATTATTTCCAGCAGCAGTAATGAGCCCCAGTGTAACTCAGTGAGCTCCGGAGCCGGGGTGGGGCCTAGGGTCCCACCTTGGCTTCATTGCCTTATACCTGGATGACTCCAGGCAAAGTTTAAGGAAATTCCCAGTGCCTCACTTTCTTCCTCTGTTAATTGGAGATAATAATAGCACATGTTCTAGGATTATTGTAAAGATCAAAATAATCAGGACACATAAAATACTTAGAGCCTGGCACTTAACAGTAGCCGTTATTACCCTTATGGCCGAGAGGCTGGTGGAACTGAGGTGAAGATTAGAACCTAAAGCATCTTGTGGGAGAATCTGGGAAAGTGACTTGCAGTGGAGGTTCTGACACCTCCCGGCAGAGCTTAGGGAAGCAGTGATAGTTGGGGGGTGAGGGGCTGTGTTTGAGGGGTGGGACTGGACAGCACGTGGGAAGTGGAGCTCCAGCCCAGGCTAGGGCTCCTGGAGGACTTGGTGTCCTTGGTTCCAAAGGGGGCTAAGAGAGGGTCATTGGGATCTGTAGTTCTGCCTCCTGGGCACAGCCCCACTTATGAGGCTGGGAGAAAGGGAGATCTTGAGTAGGTTCCCTGGTCCCTTAGCAAAGCTATGTTTTAGAGGTTATGGAAGCAAACCATTTTTTAAAGTTAGCTTTTTATTTTGAAATAATTTTAAACTTATAAGACAGTTGCAGAAAATAATACAAAACCCATACAGAGAACTCCAACATACCCAGATCCACCAACTTTTTAAGATTTTTCCACAGTTGCTCTATCATTCTATTCATCTATCCATCATCCATCTGTCTGTTTTCTAAACATTTGAGAGGAGGTTGTATACATCATTCTCCTTGAACACTTAATCCTTCCATCTACATTTCCTAAGAACAAGGATATTCACTTATGTAACCAACTTAAGAACAATTATCAAGTTCAAGAAATTTAATGTTGATATAATGCTTACAGACTATGTTCCAATTTTTTCATATGTCCCAGTAATGTCCTCCATTATTAGATCCAATCCAGAATCATTTATTGAATTTAATTGTCACTGTCTTTTTAATCACTCTTTCTGTGTTTGTGTATATATAAAACATATATACAACATGAACTTTCCCATCTCAACCCAAGCATACAATTTAGTGGGATTAATCATATTTACAATGTTATGCTACCATTCCCTCAATCCATTACCAGAATTTTCCTATCAGCCCAAACAGAAATCCTGAACCTATTATGAATTAACTCCCCATTCTCCCTCCCCGCAACCTCATACCTGTAATCTACCTTCTGTCTCTCTGAGTTTGCATAGTCTAGCTATTTAATATAAGTGGAATCATACACTACCTGTCCCTTTGTGTCTGCTGTAGAACCCCTTATCTCTGTTACTGTAGTCTTTGGCTCTGTTTGGTTCCTCTTCCTGATTTCTGTATCTTTATGGCTTGGAATAAAACCATTTTAAGCTAGACAGACTCTCCGGATAAGCATCTACTGTACTCCTCTCTTCCCCATTTTATGGGTGAGAAGACTGAGGCCCAGAGTGGGCTGGGCACTTGTCCAAGGCCACAAGTAAGATGGCAGCAGAGCAGGTATGGAAACTTAGGCTCCTGGCTGCCAGTGCAGGGGCCCCTGCTTCATGGTTTGATTGGGATGCTTTACTGATGGGGGGAGATGGGCAGGGTTTGCCTAGTGCTGTGAGTCTCCTAAGGGGTCTGACTTGCCAAGCTGGACATTAGTCATTGATCAGGACTGTCAACATCAGTCAAACGTGGCCAACGTTAGCACAGCTCGATTCTGTCAATGCATGGGACTGACATTCTTTCTGCTCAACCACAGAATCACCAGCTACTGTCCTTTGTGTGGAAAAGCCCGTGCACAGCCCGTCTTTAGAGGTCCCTTGACTCCACGCGTGGTAGCATCAGCCCCGACTGTTAAATCTCAGCTTTCAATTCCAGGGCACAAATGTACCTTGGATGACTTAAGCATGGGCAAGACCTTGGGATTCCTAGAGGCCTCTTGACCCCGAGGTGACGCTGGGAAAGTCGATCCCAAGCTCCCCCTGGACCCAAGAATCCTTCCCCCCAGGCAGGGAAGGCCTCGCTGGACAGAGGGATTTGGCCGGGGAACCTTCGTTGGGCAGAGGAGAGAACCCACAAACACTCCCTCCTCTGCCTCCTCCTCACCAAACCCTGTAAAAAAACAGGAGGCCTGGGTTCTGGCCTCTCTCCAGATTTCTGGGCCTTAGAGTCCTGCCTTGGAAAATCTGTGCATTGAGGGCACATCTTTAGGGTCCCTTCCAATTTTACAGCCTTGCAGTAGCCCAGGAACAGATCTTGGACCCTGGAGTGTACCCTGGAAATGTGAGCCACTTTCTGCTGGCCAATGCCTCAGTCTTGGTGACCGTCCTTCGGCCAGGATGCCCTCAGCAGCCTGCCCCTGGGGCTGGGCTTCCTCATAACGTCTGGGTGGGTGCTGTGCAGACAGGGAGGGGCTTATTGACTCTGGAACCCAGGCCGTGTTCAGAGGGGCCAAGCTCTATTTTTGTCAACCTGTGCACACATTTACTGCGGGTTTTCTTACTCATTCAAATGCAATGGGAGGAAAAATGGTGAGAAAATCCTCATTTCCTCCTTAACAAACATCTCCTCTGACTCATGCAATCATCAAAGAAGAAGAGGTGGAAGGGGAGGAGGGCGGCTAGCAAAGTCTTCTTTTGACTTGGATTGGGCGAGAGCAAGAAGGAAAAACTTCCTTTCTTCTGATAACAGGTGACTGCAAACCCACGAGAGCACAAACAACCCTCCTCTCCCTCAAACCCCTCACCCCACCTCTCCATCTCCTCCCACACTCAGGCAGCCTGGACAGCCCTCCCACATGCCATAGCCCATGCCTCAGATTGTCCCTTAACTCAGCCAGAAGCTCTTTAGCGGTGAACAGTGAAGCAGTGGCTCCCAAACTGTGCTGCCCATTAGAATCACTTGGGGAACTTAAAAAATATCAGTGTCCAGGTTGTACCCCATGGCAATTTAACCCCAATGTCTGCCATGGGAGCCAGGTGTTAGCAGCTTTTAAAGATCTCCAGGTGACTCCAGCCTGCAGCAAAGTCTGGGAACCACTCTGCCAAAGGCTTGCTGACTACAAGAGTAGTTACTCAGTAGTCAGCTGAGTGAGACTGCAGCTACAGGTGAAGGCAGCACTCATGCACACACGCACTCATTCACTCAGCAGGTATTTAATGAGGGTCTTCTATGTGCCAAAGCCTGTTCTAGGTGCTAGAGATACAGCTGTGCCCAATACACAGTCTCACGGAGCTTGCATTGTAGTGGGGGAAGTGAGACAACTAACAAATAAATGAGTAATAAAATATCTGATAGTTGCTTTGAAGAAGACCAAAGCCTGGTAAAGGGATACGGATCCATAGGGTGTAAGAGGACTTTTTCACCCTGAAGTTCGGCACCGATTGTTATATGAGGAAAGGGTAGCTGTGGTCCTCTAGCTGGCTTCTTCCCAGTGAGCTGTTTCTTCAGGCCAGGGGCCCGGCATCCTCTCCCCACAACTGTCTTTGAAATTATCTTAGTGATGCTGGAAGGAAAAAACACCCCTAACCCACAACAAACAAGCCACCCCACAAACCCCAGATGCAGGGCTGCAGGCTCTGCGCTATGGACCAGGCAGGGGGGCCAGGGGGTCCTGGGGCTCCCAGAGAGCCCAGTGCCACCGCTCACTGGAGCCTGCCTGGGGTGGGCCAGGCTGCCCCTGAGCAGACAGGCGGCCCCAGCGGCAGACTGGGTGGGCCCCGTGGGGAGACAGGAGCTGGCCTCCTGTCTTAGATACACAGTACTCCTTTATGGCTCTCCTTCCTGGGCTGGGCTCGGCAAAGGGAAACCAAAAGTGGCCCAGGCCCAGGACACTGAGCCAGTGTTCCCGCCACTTAGAGGGAAAACCACAACCTGGAACAGCCCTGTGGCAGCAGCCTCGGCAGGCTGAAGGAGCTGCTTGTGTTCAGGTAGAAACTGGAGAGGCCCAGAGGAGGCCAGTGCAGGGAGAGAGAAGAAGGGCTGCTTGTGGGTGCCCTGAAAAGCAAGCCTTCATCCAGGCCACGTCCCCTGCCACGCCCACTGGACCACAAGGTCACCTGCATGCGGGTGAGGAGCTCTGGTGGCCATCAGCCCAGGTTCAAGCCCCAGCTCTGCGCCTCGCTACCCATCGGCTTGCCTAGTCTCGCTCGGCCTCAGTTTCTCATTTGAATAGGGACAATAATAATAGTGTTGGAGTTATAGAGTTATTGAGCGGAAGAGGGTGTTCCATGAACTAATGCACACGAGCACTGAGCAGAGCGACAACTCAATAAATACTTTCGTTACTAGTTCTAGTACTTGCTGGTGTCTGCACATACCATCTTTTTTTTTTTTTTCACTTTTCTTAAAGCCTTTACTGTGAGACATGATTGAAACTTTACAGGTAATGAGGAAAAATAAGACATGATCACAATCAAGTGAAGACAACCAGAGAGCTTAAATGCCTTGTCAGCTAATGTAGAAGCTGAAGTACTGGGAGTGTGACATGCTGTAGGGCTGAGAGAAATGGGAACTAATATTCCTCTCCTTCTTCCTCACCCTCTCCTTCAACAGAATCTACACCAGCCTCCTCATAATCCTTCTCAAGGGCAGCCACATCCTCACGGGCCTCAGAAAACTCTCCTTCCTCCATGCCCTCACCCACGTACCAGTGAACAAAGGCACGCTTGGCATACATCAGGTCAAACTTGTGGTCCAGGCGAGCCCAAGCCTCAGCCATGGCTGTGGTGTTGCACAGCTCGCTGGACCTTGGCCAGGTCTCCACCAGGCACCACGGTGGGAGGCTGGTAATTAATGCCAACCTTGAAGCCAGTGGGACACCAATCCACAAATTGGATGCTACACTTGGTCTTGAGGTGGCAATGGCAGCATTGACGTCTTTGGGAACCACGTCGCCACGGTACAACAGGCTGCAGGCCATGTATTTACCGTGGCAAGGGTTGCATTTCACCATCCGCTTGGCTGGCTCAAAGCAAGCATTGGTAGTCTCTGCTACAGAAAGCTGTTCATGATAGGCTTTCTCAGCAGAGATGACAGGGGCATACGTGGCCAGAGGAAAGTGGATGCGGGGATAGGGCACCAGGGTGGTCTAGAATTCTGTCAGATCTACATTCAGGGCACCATCAAACCTGAGGGAAGCAGTGATGGAGGACACAAACTGGCTAAAAATGTGGTTAAGGTTGGTGTAGGTTGGGCGCTCAATATCGAGATTTCTACAACAGATGTCATAGATGGCCTCATTGTCTACCATGAAGGCACAATCTGAGTGCTCCAGGGTGGTATGGGTGGTGAGGATGGAGTTGTAGGGCTTGACTACAGCTGTGGAGACCTGGGGGGCTGGGTAAATGGAGAACTCCAGCTTGGACTTCTTGCCATAATCGACAGAAAGTTGTTCCATCAGCAGGGAGGTGAACCCAGAACCAGTTCCCCCACCAAAGCTGTGGAAAACCAAGAAGCCCTGAAGACCTGTGCACTGGTCAGCCAGCTTGCGAATTCTGTCCAGAATCAGGTCAATGATCTCCTTGCCAATGGTGTAATGCCTGCGGGCATAGTTATTGGCAGCATCTTCCTTGCCTGTGATGAGCTGCTCAGGGTGGAAGAGCTGGCAGTAGGTGCCAGTGTGAACTTCGTCAATGACCGTGGGTTCCAGGTCTACAAACACTGCCCTGGGCACATGCTTGCCAGCGCCGGTCTCACTGAAGAAGGTGTTGAAGGAGTCATCTCCTCCCCCAATGGTCTTGTCACTTGGCATCTGGCTATTGGGCTGGATGCCGTGTTCCAGGCAGTAGAGCTCCCAGCAGGCATTGCCAATCTGGACACCAGCCTGGCTAACGTGGATGGAGATGCACTCACACATGGTGGCTACAGGATGGAAGGCGAAGATGACAGGAGCAGACACCAGGTCCCCGTTACCGTCCCCGACAAGCTAAGAGTCGAGGTAAGTAACACACTTGCACATACCATCTTGACATCTTTGCTGGTCCCTCTGCTTGCAACCCTTTCCCTGCCTTTTTTTTTTTTTTTCCTTCCATCTAGTGACTCCCAGGGCCCAAGGTACAAGGTAGCCTGGGGGCTGGGTTTGAATCACACCTCTGCTATTAGCCAACAGGAGACCTCAGGGTAAGCTGGTTCTCCTCTCTTTCTTCTCCAATCTCCAGCACTGCTTTCCACTGATCACTCACTGCTGATGACCGCGCTTAATAGAAACGACCAGACAGACCTGCTTTCTCCACCCACCCCAGGTCTGCATGCCCGCCTGCCCTGATGCCTTATCCTCTGCCTCCTTCCAATATGAGGCTTTGTTCAAGGATGGACTCGTCTATTTGGGCCCTGGATCCCACCCTCTGGCAAGTCCTTTGCTCCTGCAATTCTCCCCCATGCCACCTCCTGCATCATCATTTCTCCTCTACGAGATCATCTCACCAGAAAAATCCCTCCTTAAATTCCACAGCAGTTGAAATGAATTAACTAGAGCAAACATACGTCCTCACCTTACCTGAACGCTCACTGCAGCACCTGACCTGGCTGGTCTTTCCTTGAACCACTTTCTTAGCTCAGCTTCTGGAACACCCCACCCTCCTGGCTTCTCTCCTACCTCGCCAGTGGTGACCTCTCCATCTGCTGCTGGCTCCCTCACCCTTCTCAGCAATAAATGTAGGCAGGCCCCATGCTTCAGTCCCCTTTCCTTCTCTTCTTTCCTGGGGCATGGGGTGGAGAGCTCATCTAGCTCTGCCACGGTTTTAAATTCTATCAAATGCTGATGCCTCCCAATGTATATGCCCAGCCTGGACCACTTCCCTGGGCTTCAAACTATTATATCCAACTGCCCATGGAGGCAGGTGATTGGGAATACCTTAGGGATCAATACCTCAGGGGCATGAGGGAAGCAGGATAGGGGAGAGGGGGGAGTTGGGCTGCCATGCAGTTGTGACAAAGACCTCAGCCAATCCCACAGGAGCTCTGGAGCTTTGAAAGGTGCTTCAAAATTGTCCCAAAATAAGGCAAGGGGGGAAAACTTTTACTGCCATATGGACCACACTTGGGATGTAGGCTGCCCCCAGGAAGGGTGTGTAATCTTGGGCAAAGCAGCCCAAGCGTCCTGGGAAGGGACTGTTGCAGCCAACACCCAGCAGACGGGGGAAGGGGTGCCTCAGACCTAAAGGGGATCCGCGTGCTGACGTCTTCATCTGGATGGCATCTCATAGGCATCCCAAAGTGAACATCTCCACAACCGAACTGCTGAAGTTTCCTCCTAACCTGGTGCCTCCCTTGGCCCGTGCGCGCGCACGCACGCGTGCACACACACACACACACACCCATCAGCTCAGTAAATGGCACCAATATACACTCAGAAACTCAACTGAAAACCTTGGAATCGTCCTTTGTCACTCTTTTTTCTCCATCCTACATCAGCGAGTCCTGTCTGCTCTCCCCAAGCCCGGCAGCTTCTCAACACCTGTCCATCACCATCCTGGACCAAGCTGCCCGGACCAAGCTGCCACCTTCTCATCCCTGGACGACTGCACCAGCCCCCTGACTCGTCTCCCTGATTCTAGTGCTGTCCTCACACAAGAACCACGGGGATCTCTTTAAAACACCCAGCACATCTGGTCACTTTCTAACTGAAGCCCCCTCACCTGGCTTTCTATGTCACCTACAACTAACCCAGACTCCTCACCTGTGCTCTCAGGCATCTCTGCACAGATCCTCCTTCCCTTCTCCCACTGCCCATCACTCACTCCACCATGTTGGCCTTCGGCCTTCTTGCCCATTCTCAAACCAACCAAGCTCTTTCCCACCTCAGAGCCTTTACCCCGTCCCCCATCTTCACCTGCGTCCATCCCTCACTTCCGTCAGGCTTGGCTCACATCATCTCCAAAGAGACACCTTCTTCTATAGAGAAACCCCACCCCCACCCCATCACTCCACTTTGTTTTCTTCAAAGCACTTCTATGTGCAATGACATTATTTACTTATTTCCATGTTTCTTGTCTGGCCTTCTGCCCTTAGAGTATAAGTTCTTTTCTTTGGCATTGTGTCCCTGGGGCTCCATATGTATCTGCTGAATGAATTCATAAGCCCCATCAGTAAATGGCACTCGTTGTGGGGTTGCTGGGAGGACTTGAGATGAGTGGTAAGGGTGCACGAGGGAGGCGCTGGTGAGGGTGAAACTTTTACGGTGATTACTGTGAGCCAGCTTCACGCCCGGGTGGAGTGCCAGCTCCCTGCAGCCGGCCTCACCTCTGAGAGCAGAATTAGCTGCTCTCGCCAGGTGCCCGGGCCCCCTGTACAGCTGCAAGGCCAGCACAGCAGGAACACTTGTGGCTGGGCATGCAACTGGGTTATTTACACGTCTCCTCTGCCAGGCCGAGCTCCACCACAGGGGGCCCTGTGCTCTGCTGAGGCTTGGGGAATTGACTTCGGGTGAATGGTCTCTTCCCTGCTTTGTGATGCGGCATTTGAGGGCTTATCCGGGCCCAGTCTGAGCTCCCTCTGCCAACTTTGGCAACCTGTTAGCAGCTGAACCTGTTCTGTTATCTGTTAAATGGGGAAAATGATAGTATCTCCCTCATGAAATTGCTGGGGGGCTTTGATGGGGTCACATCTCTAAAGTACTTGATTCTTAGGCCCTCAATATATATACACAGCTACTACTACTTTGGCCCTGAGTTATGTGAGCAAATATTATCCTCCTGGACACTCTTTACAAATCCATGTCTCCCACAGGCATGCTTTTATGACACCATGATTTTAGCATACTGCTTCAGCTTTTAACAGGGCTCATAGAAATAGCAAATGTTTCTGCATTTAAAAAATTTGATTACAAAACTAAAACTTCTACAGAATACCCCATCCACTCTGTGGCCCATTGACTCTACTATGCTGACCATTCCCCTCAACTCCTGTCAGATTCAGGGATGTATCCTAACAAGTCTGTTTGTCTCTCAGAGGCTCAGGTAAATGAGGATAAAAGTAGCTTTCACATGAGGTTGTTAAGAGGACCACACAACATGTCTCAAGCACTTAGCAGGGTGGGTGGCACACAGTAGGTGCTCAGGACATGTTCGTTATGGAGATAACATACCCATCTCAGAGTTGTTGAGGGGATCAAAAAAGATAATGCAAAGTGTCCGCTTAGCCTGTAGTTGGACCTCGAAGGCCATCGTGCCAGACCACCTTAATGAACACACCGAAACCACAAACGAAGCAGAAATCAGAAGGATAAGGATTCTCTCCTAGTCTTTTTTCATGCCTCAGAAATTCCTTTCCTTATATCCCAAATCAAAATTATTTCCTCATTTTTCTGTGCCCTAGATATCTTCTAGCTTTCTGACACCATCCCATTTGGAATTACCTATTTGCATGATTGCTTGCTTAACTGTTTATCCCTCCCAGACTGAAAGCTTTGGACCCCGGAGCTCAGAACAGCACCTGACCCATCGAGAGCACTAAATATTAAGTGAATTAACGAATAAATGCATTGAGTGCACGGCATCTGCCCAGCACGGTGATTGGTGCAATACATACAACATTGTATACATCCAATGCTCACAGCAACCCTGAAAGGTAATCAAAATAAAAGCTAACACCTATCAAGGGTTACTCTGTGCCAGATACTGTTTTGGGAGCTCTCTGAATATTAGCTCATTTGATCATTCACTGTCCTGCCAGGTAGATGTAGACACAGCTGCATTTACTGCAAAGCTAATGAAGCCTGAGCTTCTAGGATCCTCTGCTCTGTCCCTTCCTAGACATTGGGAGGAGCCCTGCCAGTGTGTTCAGGTGGACATATGTTTTGTAAAATTTGCAAAAAGCAAGGTGTGTTGAGATTATTTATCTTAAAGAGAGCCCCACACATTTAAAGAGCTTCAGGCCCCATAAAACCTGAATCCATCCAGAGCATGCACTGCGATTCCCATTTCACAGATAAGAAAGCTGAGCCTCAAAATAGATGAAGTAACCTGCCCAAGAACAGAGCCAGGAATTGGATGCAGGCCTGCCGGTCTCCAAAAGAGCCTGGGCAGTGGTGATGTGTCTGCTGGAGGGCAGCTTTGCAGTTGGGTGGGGTTCTGAGAAGAGGGAGGAAGGAGGAAAGCAGAGAAGGAGAGGTTCTGATCAGGAGGCTTCCAAATCCAGAGCCCAAAGCCCAGAGCACCAGTTACTTGGCATCAGAATCTCGATTAATCTGACCACTTCCTCCTTTTCACCCCCACTCCCACCCCACCCCCTTGTGTCCTGAAACTACTGTTTGCCTTTCCAACTCCCCTGACAGCACCGAGTGCAAACTGCAACGGACCAGCCCAGCTCACCCCAAATAAACCTGCTCGGCCCCTTCTTCGGGGGCTGCAGGGCCCAGCTGGCCTCTAACACCAGGCTCAGGCAAATAAGAGCTGCCAGGCTCATTCTCCAGGGCAGGCCCTCCACTTGCTGTTTTGCAAAGGGCCAGTTTCAGCTGCCCCAGCGTTCAGTTACCTTCATTAGAATGGGCCCCGAGAGCCAGCCAGGCACTGACCGCTCAGGGCAGATTGTATCACAGCAGGGGTGAAAGAAGAGAAAAAGGGTGGTAATGGAGCTGCTTTTCCCCGGGCCACAGTGATGGGGAGGGGTGGGCGGCAGGAAGAGGGGAACCGGCAGGCCGGCTGAGTGCCAGGCCCCAGGCCAGGCCCTCCCACAGCATCAATGGCCTCACTTAGTGCCTCAGGCATAAAAGCCACCAGAAAAGAGAGGTACTGTGGACTTGCAGTGTAGTTCCTCGACTTAGCATCAGAACCTCTCAGATGAAACAGAATGACGTTGGAGAGAGGAAGATTATGTGGGGAGTAGGGGAGGGGGTATTGAAAAGAAACAGCCTTCCGGAATTCTAGAAAACTAGAGTCAGATACCTGTTAAGGACACCTGGCTGTAACTCCACTTTCTTCTCCAGACAAGGAAGTGGACTTATTGACGCCAAGAACCAGGAGAACCGGATGTTTGCAAACATTGCCTTAAACCAAAATGCAGAATATGAAAATTCTTCCAGAAAATGAGCCTAAGCTTTGAGCATAAATGGATAGTAGCATAATAAAAACTGAGCTTTCAAGATGGGGTGGCAGCACCCCCGGCAGCCTCATGTCCCCAGTAGGGACTCTTGGGGCAAGGCCACCTGTCTTCCCTGGATTCTGCCTCTTTGGCTAATGGAATTGGGAACTTATCTGAACTCTAGGGTCATGAGTGCATGAGTAGGGGCAGGTGGAGGGCATTTTCTCATCAATGGGTAATCCGTCAGCAGGGCTGCAGTTGGCAGGCATTGCGTGGGACAAGGGAAGAAGCCCTTTGGGAAAGTCTCTTAACTTCTCACAGTATAACTTTCTCAGCCTATAAAATGGGGATCATAACAACTAACATTTATTGAGCACCTATTATGGGCTAGGCACTATGCTGTATAGCCTATAATAATATACACTTCTAGACTAACTCGTTGAATCCTCCCCACACTTTTGGAGGGAGGCCTCACCATCCTCATCCTGCGGGCAAAGAAACAAAGGCACCGAGGGGTGATGAGACTCATCCAGTCCCACAACTTTGAAGTGGCTGGTGTGGGACTCTGCTTCAGGCAAGCTGCTGGGTGCAGGGTGCGTGGGCTGAACCATGAGGACACTGCCTCTGCTGGCCTCATCAGGGACTCGCTGCCATCAGGTGAGGCCAATAAAGTGATGCTAGAGACGTAAGTAAATTAATCAGTGTCCCCTTTCCCCACAGCCCAGTAGAAAGCAAATCCTGGAGGGCTGGGATCCCCAAATGGCAAATGGTGATGCCGGTGATAAGACCAGAGGTCCAGAACACAGCCCTGGGCTTTGGGACCAACTGGGGAGAGAGAGTCCACAGCAGTGATTCTAGGCCTTCTGTTAGGTGAATGACAGAAGTCTTGCCAATGGTGCAGATTCCCAGACCCACCCAGATATCCTGAGGCAGTGGATTGGGCCCAGGAATCTGCATTTAACAGGGAAACACTGCTAAGGGGTGAGACTCTGGAGCACTGACCTTGGTCCCTTCCCACCTGCAGCAGTCCCAAAAGGCAGGAGAAAGACCTTGGCCCAAAGAGCAAAGGGAACCAGGTCCTAGTCTGGCCCCAACTCACCCTTGGAGAAGTCCCTGGCCCTCTGCATCCTCAGTTTACCCATCTGTAAGATGGAAATGCCACATCAGACGGTCTGCCCATACTCTGCCCTCTGAGGTGCTGTGATTCTGAGCCTGGCCAGGCCTGGCTAAGACTATCCAACCCCCCTTACTCCCCTCACCTCCCCAGTTTCTCTGCTGTCTGTGATGAGGCAACGCTGATGTTTTCCTTTGATTATGGGCTCCCAGAGGGAGGAATAAAAATAAAATAACCATGGAAATAACAGCTGCTCTGTCATGAGTGGGCCCACGCGGTGGGAAGAGTGCCACCGACCGTGGCCAGAATGGCTAATTTCTGCTGTTTGATCAGCCCAAGAGGGAGTTCCCCACACTGACAGCACATCCAAACACACAGGCAGAGTCACCGAGGCTGCGGGTCTGGCAGAGGAGGAAAAACAAGTGGGAAGAGAAAGGCGCACGCCGGCTGCCTCTGGCCATGTGGAAGGGGCTTCAGGATGTTCTTGCTGTATAGGGACCTGAGATGCTGGGGCCAGCTGGGACACCGCCCCCCAACAAGCACACACCTGGGCCTCCTGTGTCTCCACCCTCAATGGCTCTGGCTAACTCTGATCAAGGGCCCAACACGTGGCAGGCACTGTTTGGGACTCTGTCACCTTCATCTCGTTCAACCCACACACCAACCTAAAACAGGGGAGTACCATTATGCCCAGCTTACAGATAAGAGATCCGAGGCTGGGAGAGGCTAAAGGACCAGTGCGAGGCAGCACTGTGACAAGTGGCAGGCCTGGGCTCAAACCCAGCCAGCCTGGGGTCCCCTGGGCTTTTCTTTCCGTTGAGCTGCCTTCCAGCAGGTGCTCACTCCATAACGGGACGATGCTCAGTGGTTCAACGTGTTAAAGTTCCCGGGCTTTGGTGGATTAAGCATTACTGGCTTCAGGCACTGTTTGCTCGAGTCCTGTGGCAGCAGCCAGCAAAATAAAAGAGCGGAGATGGCCTAGTGATCAGAAGCCGATGATCAAGGCCAAGGCTTAGGTTCAGGAAGGAGAATTTTTAGGAGCTGGCATGTGGCGTGGAGGTAACACCTGTAAGACCCCAGCTGATGGCAGGAAACTGCATCCTGGTCCAGGCTTTGCAGTCAGCCGGCAATGGGGTTTTGGGAGAGACTTTGTTCTCCCTTTGCCTTGCTGGGGTTTTTCTAAGACTTTAAATACTTCCCTACGAATTTCTAAGCTGATACTTCAGACGCTTTGGGGCAGCTTGGAGTTACGTCCCTGAGAACAACATATTCTTACTCTTCATCCATTTCTGTGGGTGTGAACCTGTTGTAAACCAGGCCTTTTGATGAGGCTGCTTCAGTTGAGGTGTGGCCCAACTGAACCAGGGTGGGTCTTAAGCCTGTTACTGGAGACCTTATGGAGAAGGCCACAGAGAGAAGCCACAGGGAGCAGTCAGAAGCTGAAGTC